>CM035419.1:186785873-187038373 GCA_020310875.1 Ceratopteris richardii | reverse complement strand
ACATACACACACACATATACACACACATATATACACACACATACACACACATACACACATACACACATACACACATACACACACATATATGCATACACACACACATAGAGAGAGACATGCACACACACACATACATGCATACATAATGCATATGCATATGCGTACATCCATACATACTTACATACATACACACACATATGCATACATAATGCATATGCATATGCGTACATACATACATACTTACATGCATACATACACATACATAATGCATATGCATACATACACATAAATAATGCATACACACACATATGCACACATAATGCATACATACACATACACACATATGCATACATACACACATAGACACATACACACATAGACACATACACACACACATAGACACATACACACAAACACACATACACACACATAAACACATACACACTCATAGACACACACACATACACATAGACACGCACACACATACACACACATACACACATAGACACATACACACATAGACACATACACACATAATGATGCATTCACACACATACACATGCATACACACATATACACACACACATAGACACACATATACACACACATATACACATATACATACACACTCATAGACACACATAATGATGTATTCACACACATACACATGCATACACACATAGACACATACACACATAATGATGCATTCACACACATACACATGCATACACACATATACACACACATAGACACACATATACACACAGATATACACATATACATACACACTCATAGACACACATAATGATGTATTCACACACATACACATGCATACACACATAGACACACATATACACTTACACATCCAAACATACACACTCATAGAAACACATTCATACACACACACATCCAAACATACACACTCATAGACACACACACATACACACAGACGCGCACACACATACACACACATATACACACACACATACACACACACATACACACATAGACACATACACACATAATGATGCATTCACACACATACACATGCATACACACATAGACACACATATACACACACATACACACATACACACATAGACACATACACACATACACACATACACACATACACACATACACACACATATATGCATACACACACATAGAGAGACATACACACACATACACATACATGCATACATATGCATACATAATGCATATGCACATACACACTCATAGACACATACACACTCATACACGTGTAGCGACACATACACATAGACACACACACATACACACACATATACACAAACACATACACACATAGACACATACACACATAGACACATACACACATAATGATGCATACACACACATACACATGCATACACATGCATATGCATACATACATGCATACACATACACACATAAACACATACACACACATAGACACATACACATACACACTCATAGATACACACACATACACATAGACACACACACACATACACACACATAGACACACACACACACGCACACATACACACATACACATGCGTACACACACATACACATGCATACACACACATACACATGCATACACACACATACACATGCATACACACATACAGACACATATACACACACATACACACATAGACACACATATATGCATACACACACATAGAGAGAGACATACACACATAAACACATACATGCATACATATGCATACATAATGCATATGCATATGCATACAATGTACATACATACTTACATGCATACATAATGCACATGCATAGATACATACACACACATAGACACATACACACATACACATACACACACAAACACATACATACTCATAGATACACACACATACACATAGACACACACATACACACACATACACACATAATGATGCATACACACACATACACATGCATACACACATACAGACACATGTACACACACATTCACACACATATATGCATACACACACATAGAGAGACATACACACACATACACATACATGCATACATATTGCATATGCATATGCATACATACATACTTACATGCATACATAATGCACATGCTTACATACACATACATAATGCATACACACACATACACACATATGCATACATAATGCATATGCATATGCATACTTACATACTTATATGCATACATAATGCACATGCTTACATACACGTACATAATGCATACACACACACATACACACATAGACACATACACACATAATGATGCATACACACATAATGATGCATACACACACATACATATGCATACACACACATATGCATACATACATGTATACACATACACACACATAGATACATACACATAAACACATACACACTCATAGACACACACACATATGTTAAAAGTCACGCTTCAAGCTAAAACTTCGTGGGGAATCTTTTATGGACATGTGGAGCAATCAAAGGAATTCAAAAGCCATGAGATTCCATCAAGAAAAGTCACTCAACCACTCCCCAAGTCATCTCAACTAATTCCTCCAAGTTAGGAGGCTGATTTGGAAAGGTAGTTCCTAGATTTTAGGGGCACACCTCACTATAAAAGGAGCATGTATCCCGACTTCTTTTGGGCCATCTTCTTGGAGTTTTAGCTCATGTAAAGTGAGCACTAAGTGCTGGAGTTGTGATAAGCAAGCCCCTTGCTTAAGCAACCCCCTTGCTTGCTTGTTTGTTTTCTTTTAGTAGGCATAACTATGTGTAGTGTTGCAACTCTCTACCCCTGAGTTGTTAGCATTGGTTCTCCCTCATATGGTATCCATTTGATGTAATTCTTGTCGCATTGGATAGCTATAAGAGTCTATTTTATGCTTACCAATTCTCTGGAGCATTCTCTGAGTAAGCTGGGAGCAACATTCATTTTAGTTCGCGATTTTGGCACCACAAAGCGAAGTTGTTTTTATCTTTGAAACACCCTGAGTATGCTCACCAAATTTCGTGTGAATCTGAGACTGCAAACGGAGGAGTGTTAACGGCACCCTAGATGAAGCGACGACCTGCTCTGATACTAATTGTTGGAGTTAGACGTCTGCGGAAGCACGCGAACAGCACAAGGAAGAAGAAGAATCTTGGAGCACAAACACACAATACTGAATGTATTACTAGAAAATGTACAAAGATAAGTAGCCCATTAGGGCAATAGGCGTATATACAATCCGGGGGAAAAAAACCTCCTAAAGAGGGAAAAAAGTGCCCGGTGGTCCTAGTGTGTTCACACACATCACTACCTAAATATATCAACAAATGAAGACACTATTCACAGATCTTGGATTGGGATTTCGCACTCCAACTATTTTTGGTGACAATATCAGCTCTATTCACTTAGCTGCTAATCCAATTTTTCATGCAAGGACTAAACATATTGAAGTTCATTATCACTATGTAAGAAAGAAGATTGTTAGCAAGGAGATTCAAATATCAAATGTGTCCACTCATCAACAATGTGCAAATATTCTAACCAAAGCATTGGATGGTACAAAGCTTTGCAAATTCAAGGCTATGATAGGTTTGCAAGTAATCTTGGAGGATTGAAGACCTCAAGCATACTTGGCTTGAGGGGGAGCTCTTGGAGCAAGTCTATGACAAGCCTAAGTATTGTCTTGAGTCCCACAAAGTCATAGAAGAAGCTTTAAAATGAAGACAATGTAAAGTTCACTTGTGAACTACCTCTTGTAACTTTTTGAAGTTTTACTTGATGTAAAAGTGAAAGAATCTTAAGTGGTTGAGTCCACTTGATCAAAAGAGGAAAGAGAAGCCACGAATTCCTGATTGATGGTAGTTGGAGAATCAAACCAATCACTAATATATTGAAGAGTGATTGAGGGAAGTTAGGCTCCCAAGATCAACTATAAATACATGGCGGATTTAGTCGTGGTTAAGAGAAGACCTCCAAGAGCTAAGATTTATGCCATATCAAGGTGTGATTCCAAGGCACACATATGGATCAGTAAGTCCATTGTATTTTAAAATCAATATACTTTCATTTTCATGATCATTTGATTTCATATCTTCATGTTCTTGTGAAGTGTACTATTCATTGCCATAACTCTTAGTTTTCTCAGTCAGATTGCATATATGATTTCTCTGAGCTTGGTGAATCATTTTCAGTGATTTAACTTCGTAAAGTTAGCTCTCTAAGTCTATTGTATGCTCACCAATTTTCATTACAATTTAGTTTTTCAATATTCAGCTATGATCATTTGAAGTCAACTGTGTCACTTGGTTTTCTTCTTCTCTAGCAGCACTCTCTCAAAATAGTCATTTTGTCAGAGCTGTTTCTCAATACTTACTTCACCATTTTATTTGATTTAATGCTTGTTAGATTCAATATACTGTCTAGTATATTCCTAAAAAATTTCTAAAAAATTTCATAATCATTTGATTCTTAAAGCTTGAGATATGTGCATTTTACTGATCACAGGTCTGAGTACTGTTGCAGCCTGGGAAAATTGGGGTCATCCTATGAATTGCTAAGTTTGTTTCTCTTTATGTAGTTCATCTTTTTTGATAAGATCACTCATGATTTTTAGCTTACTAAGTTTATAAGAGTTCACCAAAAGGAATTAAGTTAATTGCTGCTGTGGCGAGATGATTGTTCAAAACTTTGGACAGGTGTATGAACATAAATAGCAAGTTTTTGGCTATTGAATCTACTCCAACTTATCTGTTTTGATTCAACTTTTTGAGAGTGATCTTCCAAGGTACATAGTGTGTCTAATACATCCTTTGGGAAGCTAAAAGGGCCCACCACATATCTCTGGAGTCCATTTGGCTAGTGTAGTGCAAAGTTTTTGCAGCACCACTTCATCTTCATCAATTACAAATCCATCTCTTCACAATCACTACCAAAATATATGAAAACTGCTTTCTTCTCTTCCCCCTTATGAAGTGGAAAACTTGATTGTGCATAATTAGGAGACAAACACCTAAAGTGCAAGTTTTCTCTATTGTCCCTTTCATATTGTTCAGTGGGTAATTTTGGCCCTTGTGGTATTTGTTTCTTTATAAAAATTTTGTTTTCCCCATTACTATCTTTTTCTTAAATTTTGTTGTACCTAACATTTGACGGGTTGATCCATATCCATAGGAGTATATTGAGGATGATTATAGTCCTCATATATTTGTGCATACTTGATCATCTCTTCAGACGTTTTAAGTGTATTCCTCTTTACCTCTCTCTTCATGGTCTTATTTACTCCTCTCACAAACCCCCTACTTTTGTAGAAATCATCAAGCCCCTTGAGCTTCAAAATGGTTGATAATGGTCTACACCTCTGTGTGATCCTATCCCGCTCATCCCAATGCCTCTCTTCCTTGTTCTTAGGAAGAAACTCCTTAAAAAAAAAAGAGTTTCAAACTGAACCAGACAATAGGGATGGATTTCACCTCTTTCAGACTCATCCACCACTTATAAGTAACGAGCCAAGTGAGAGACTCACTTCAAACACATGATACATAGGTGGGGTGCCCTTTAGTTGATACAATTCATGCCACTTTTGCAAAAACGTGTAGAGTGAATCCTTGTTTCTTTCTCAATCATCGTCATGAAGGTTGGTGGTTTGAGGTCTTTTAGGAGTTTATTCTCCCTAGAGCTTTCTCCCTTATGTTTGCTAGTTTGGAGAATCTCCTTCCTAGCAGTCTCATATATGAGAAGAGTAGGATTTTCTCTTTCCCTCCTACTTAGGAAAGAGAAAACTTGTGTCTCCAAAGAGACAATCTGGCTCTTTAATTGTTCTATTAGAAAGTTCATGCTACCAATGACCATCTCTATCCTATGGTTTTGTTTCTTGATCTCATTGAATTGCTTGTGTGTAACAAAGTTATCATGGAACTCAATGTATTGTTCATTTTCTTTTCCTCGGCCTCTCCCATGCTTTGGTCATATCCCTCTAGATTTTGGTCTTTAGGTGGGGAAGTATGTTCTATTTGCCCTTGACTCTTAGTTTCCATATTTATTTACCCCCCAAATGTATAAACTAGAGAGCTAAATGAAGTTGGAAACTTTATATTACAAAAGAGAGAGAAATATCACAAGAGCACTTCCCCGATAACCTCCAAGCTTTTAGAAGCAATTTTGAAGTGATCTTTGAAGTATTACAGCTCTCATTTGAGGTCCTCACAAGGGCCAAACTAAAATTTGAAATGTCTCATTGGCCCAAAGAGGGATGTTGCACCATAAATCACTCAAAAGGTCTCCAAAAACAACCTCCAAGTGCTCAAAAACCAAAAGCGAACAAAAACTAAACAAATTTAACTTCTTATTAAATCCTTGACAATCTTTCAAATGTTATCCAACACCTAAATATCATTTCCATGATGGTAGTCCAAGAAAAGTGAAATTGGACATCAAATGCTCCAAAAATGAGGGTTGGAAGTGGTTGACTAGTTCCTCTTGGAAAGCCACAGAGCTTTCTTTACCATCAAAACTTGATCAAATGATGCATCATTTGTTGCTAAGCAAATCTTTGAAGATAAGCTTTGAATCAATACTAATCTCTGAGTGCAAAGCTATGGCTTCAAAAGGACAAAGGTATAGGTGTAGATAAGCGAAAATAGAGAAAATGATGAGAGGATCTCTTTATCAAGCTCAAAATGACTTCAATGGAAGATTTCCACCTATTTATGTTATCCACCCCAGTCTCCACAACCCATATTACATATAAATGTTCTTGGTAGGTCCAGTTTTCCCCAAAACATCCTCCAAAAGGTATTCAAACTTGATCATAAACTAGTTTTGATGAGTATTTTACCTCTTGTTGAAGTGTAGGTCTATGGAGGCTCACAAAAATCCTTACATGCAGCCATTATCATGCTCCTTTATCCTAGATATGGCTTGTCAGTGTAGACATCGGGTATAAGAAGCTAAGCTCATTCTTCTTTGAGCTATCTAAGAGGGGAGGATGAGAGGAAAGGGGAGGAGTTCCCATTGCGTTCTTGTGTGCGCTTGGCATCAAGCTACTTTCACCTATGGTTTCTCCCACCTTCGTGCGTGAGTTTGTTTCATGAGGATTTGGTCATGTGGTCATTGTCTCGCTCATATACAAATGATTTGTTTCCTCAATGAATCATCTCATTTTCTTTGCACACGGGCACAGACCCTAAGGAGGGTGATACTGGCTTTTCTATTCGAAATGCACTACATGGAGATTGATGATTGTTCTTCCTCCCAACCATGTATCTATCATAAAAGGTGGCCTTATCTCTCTCCATCAAGGGAATTACCAAGTGGCCTCTTATATGGGTGCCACATGGCACTTATGTGAGATCCCACATATGCTCCACTCAAAAGGGGTAGGTTTACACACCCACTCCCTAAGTCCCAAGATAGCCATATAACACTTACTGTTACACTTATGTGTTTCTTGAGTAGCTTTCATGTGAACGTTTTCCCTATACATGGGCACTTTTTACTCTAGTGCTGGCCAGAGGTTTTTTTCCCATGTTACCACATACTTGATACTCTCATATGTGGTGGTACTTTGTACTTAGGGATATTATTCAACTCTTACTTCAGTTCAGTTCATCATCAATAGAGAGAGCTATTCTAGCCATCCGTCTTCTCTATGTGGCTTGCTACATTTGTGCTCTCACACCCAACGGTGGTATCAGAGCACGTTCAGCTCCTTCTCAAGTTTCCACTTTTCGCATCACGGCACACATGCACTTCTAATAGTGCAAATCGACTTCCGAGCATAGAACAATGAATTTCAGCAGCCAAGAAACATTTCCAATAGGTGCCCTAAGGTTTTACCCCCATTTCGAAGCCATTCGCGTAGTCAAAATCGCCATCAGAGTGACTGTTAGTGAGCTGAAATTTCAGCTTTCATCGAAGTAAAGAAAGAATGATGAAGCTAACATGGCTTAAGATTTTTGGGCATGTGTTGTTACATGTCATTATGATGCATCTTTGCATTCTTAATGTATGGTTGTAAGTGAAGCTAATTCAGATTGGTTCTTTGATAGTGGTGTTTCAAAGCACATAACTTCATGCAAAAGGTTTATTGCATCTTTGAAAGATGCACCCAAAGGAGGACATGTGGTGTGTGCAAACAATGTCTCTTATCCTATCATTGGAGTAGGAGAAATTGAGCTTACGGCTGCAAATGGAAGTGTGATTCTCTTGAAAAATGTGTTGTATGTACCTGGTATAAAGAAGGACTTAATTTCAATTCTGTTGATTGCCAAAGCTGGACTTCATGTACAATTTGTTGATGACAAGTGTATGGTTCATGATTTCAGAAATGGTAATGTTATCGTGATGTTTGGTACATTATGTAATTGTTTATATTGCATGGATACATACAAGAGGGCTGCCCCAAATGCTTTGGTTGCTCATACTTCTTCCATGGCTGAAATGGAGCTTTGGCATGCTTGTTTTGGTCACTTGAACTTCAATAGTTTGCTTTACTTGCAAAAGGACATGGTTATTGGTTTTCCTACACTTGGTTCCATTGAAAAGCATGCATGTGAAGGTTGCATTCTTGGAAAAATGCATCGTGCTTCTTTTCCAAAGGATAGACATACACACACTACAAGAAAATTTCAGCTTGTTCATAGTGATGTATGTGGTCCCGTCAAGACTCCATCTTTTGGGAAGCATGTATATTTTGTTACCTTCATTGATGATGCTACTCGGCATACATGGGTGTATCCTATGAAAGCAAAGAATGAGGTATTTTCCTGCTTCAAAGAATTTTTAGCTATGGCTGAAAATTTTTCTTCACAAAAGCTTTTGACTCTACACACGAATCATGGTGGTGAATACATGTCACATGAGTTTAATGTTTTTCTTCGTGAAAGAGGTATTTCACACCAATGTACGGTGCCATATACACCTCAGCAAAATGGTGTTGCCGAGCATAAAAATAGAACACTTCTTGAAATGACGCAATGTATGGTTAAAGGGAAGCATCTTCCTGATAAGTTTTGGATGGAAGTGGTCATGTGTGCAAACTATGTGTTGAATCATTGTCCTACAAAAGAATTGAGAGTCATCACTCCTCATGAGGCTTGGAATGGTCATAAGCCTATGGTTAGTCATATGTGTGTGTTTGGTTGTTTGGCATATGCTCTTGTGCCATCACAACAACGTCACAAACTTGATGACAAGGTAAAGAAATGTATATTTGTTGGTTATAGTGCTGAAATTAAGGGATATCATTTGTACCATCCATTGACAAAGACAATTATTGTGAGTCGAGATGTGGTATTTGTTGAAAATTCAATTTTCCCTCTACTTGAATGCAAAAAACAGCCAATAGTTAGCTCATAATATGTGCTCGATACACTCATGGCTTTGTTCCAAAATGGTGCGCTTGAGTATGGCTATGTAGACTAGCCAATTGAGGCTCAAAAAAATGAAAACTTCCAACAAAATCGAGCTGAAAATGCAGAGAATTTCCAACCAAACATGGCTGAACTTTTTCAGTCAAAAAGTGTCAAACCTACTAGAAATTTCCAGCCACATATGGCTGAACATTTGCGTCAAAATATGGCTGAAAATGAGCATGAAATTCAGCCCACACATGATGTACATGTTAATGATGTATTACAAAATGAACGCATGTCTATCAAGAGTGCACAAAGTATGCCAAAGTGGCTGAAACAAACTTTGCGGGATGGCAAATTGAGTGCACCTTTACTTGGTAGAAAAGATTAAGCTCTCGCCATGAATTAAGTAATTTTGTAGATTATTCCCTTATTTCTACAGCATGTAATGAAGTGCCATATTGGATGAGCGCTATGCAATCAGAAATGGATCCCATACATAGGAATGGTACTTGGGAGTTATGTGGATTGCCAAAAGGAAAAAATGCCATTGGTATAAAGTGGGTTTACAAGATTAAGAGAAAGTCTGATGGTAGCATTGATCGCTACAAAGGTACTTTGTGCTTAGGGATATTATTCATCTCTTACTTCAGTTCAATTCATCATCAATAGAGAGAGCTTTTCCAGCCATCCGTCTTTTCCATGTGTCTTGCTATGTTTCTACTCCTTGTGTGTGCTTCTTGTGTGTCTCTCGCGCTTCTACACAACACCCAACACTTACTAACTCATTTGCTCTTCAAAGATCCATGAGGAAAGGTTGCCCAATATCCAAGGCATCCTGATCAACAATCATGCAAAATTGTGCGGATGACATCAAACTCACTTTATATAATTTAAATCAATGTTTTGGAACTACTATGGAGGTCTTATGTACCTATTGTATGGCTAGTAGCTCAATTATTAACTATAGTAAGATAGGTTTTAACTTGAATCCCCCTTCTCACATCATTTGTATGGGTTGTAAAGAGATTCATATCAAGAGCCTCTTCATATCAGTGGTTATTCAATTGGGATTCAAAGCCTCTTTGATCAAAAGATGGGATTTGGTTCTCACTTATATCCAAAACAAATTCAAGTATTGTTCTACTAGTAACTCAACTCTTGCACACATGAACTTTATCTATAATAATTTCTTGGTCCCTTTTGTTATCTACTATATCTTGTATTGGAGATCCCAAATCAATGAACTTAATATTTTTTTTAGCAATTTCCTTTGGGGTTCTTCTCAAACTCAATCCAATATCCACAAAGTCCGATGGGATTTTTGCATCAAAAAAAACTTTAGAGCCCTTGGTTTGATCAATTATTACTAGCTAGCCATTAAAATGGTTGCTAACTGGATTTTAGGGCAGGCTCTTGTGGTGCTAAACATGGGGGGATGGTGGGCGCAGCACGCATGATTTGTTCAATCTTTTATGCCTAAATGGAAGAGTAGGTCAACGGTTGAAGTTCTTAAAAAAAAATCATCAAGGTGTTGTATTGGTTCACCCTTAAAAGCACATGAATGACACTTCCCTTGACCTTGGCTCTAGAAGTTTCACCTCTATATGCTTCAGCCGTCATCGCCCACTTGTCCCTAAACAAAAATATAGAATGGGTATGAAACTCTCTCGAGCCAATATGAGACACTATCAAGACATTCTCGATGATAATGACCGCTTCCACAACCAAGAAACCTTCAGTCTAAATTTGGCATCTCTCAAGGTGATGTGTCAATTTTCTTAGTAGATTTGACTCCTCTTGCTTCCACCATACCCCTCCATTTCAAAATGATGGAAAAAAAATCCACCTCTAGCCCTTAAATTTTCCACTATGGTCCTTATGCCCTCAACTCCAAGTGGCATATTTTGTGGTCCCCTAAGCAATGGTCTTATCACTTCCTTGGTAGTTGGTACTTATGCAACAATCAAAAAGAAAACTCTTTTCTCTAGCTTATCATCCATAAATCTATATGGAGTAATCTCAAGGACTACAACATTGGCTACAATAATGGTAAATTCCCTTTTGTCACCAAATCGAAGATACAATTCATTTATTTGTTCTTGTAAGCATGCTATTGTTTATTTGACTTTCTTGGTTGATAAGTGGATACATCTTCATCCCTCTCCCTTCAACTATAAAGGGATAATCCTTGGGAAAGATCATTTTCTAGATCCCTTGTTCTTGAATTCTATTGGCTCTATAGTTTTATTCTTAATATGGATAGAACACAATGAATATTTTTTCAATAATACACATCCAAAGGGATTAAAGCATTCTTCTAGCTCTCTTGCCAAAGATGATTTGAAATAACTGTCATACCAACACTACAATGATTTTTGTTTTATGATCCTTTGATGCCTTTTCTAAGTTTTCAATAAGCAACAAGGCATAAGGTGTATTTTACTCTCTATTAAATACTCAAGTGCAAAGGGAAAAAGAAAAAGAAAAAGAAAATTAAAAGAAATCTTTCCAATTTCCATCATGATTCAACACATAACATGCATAGCTCACCCATTCAAAGGAATGTATATGTTGAGGGCATAGCTGTTGGAGATAGATGTCTGCGGAAGCACGCGAACAGCACAAGGAAGAAGAAGATGCTTGGAGCACAAACACACAATACTGAATTTATTACTAGAGAATGTACAAAGATAAGTAGCCCATTAGGGCAATAGGCGTATATACAAGCCAGGGGAAAAAACCTCCTAAAGAGGGAAAAAAAGTGCCCCGGTGGTCCTAGTGTGTTCACACACATCACTACCTAAATATATCAACAAACCCCCCCTGGGAGTGATGCGGTGAACAAGGAGCTGGCACTCATGTATAAGGAAGTTCAAAGCTATGTGGAAATCACTCCACAAAAGGAAGTAAGCCCAAAGCTTTGCGGAAAGCTTCAAACTTCTCCCTAGGCAGAGCCTTCGTGAAAAGGTCTGCAATGTTCTCCTGCGTGGGCACATATGCCAAGCTGATCTGCCCAGCAAAGAACCTCTCCCTGACATAGTGATAATGCACCTCAATGTGCTTAGTGCGAGCATGGAACACAGGGTTCCTCGCAACTACCAATGCGCTCTGACTGTCAGTGAAGATGGTGGTGGCAGAAGACTGACCAACACCCAAATCAGCCATAAGGCATCTGAGCCACACACACTCAACAGTCGCTGTGAAAGCTGCCCTATACTCAGCCTCAAAACTGGAAGTGGCCACAATAGGCTGCTTCTTGCTCAACCAAGATATACATGAGCTACCAAGCATGAAGCAAAAACCACTAGTGGACACACGAGTGTCATAGCAACCAACCCAATCTGAGTCAGAAAAAGCATGCAAATCTGGCAATAGTGATCCCCCCTTGGGATAAAACAACCCAAATAGCCGAGTACCACTCAAGTAGCGAAAGATGCGCTTAACTACCTTCCAATGCGTGACTCCTGGGCAATGCATAAACCTTCTAATATGTGAGACAGCAAACTGAATATCTGGCCGAGTAATGCATAAGTAAATCAAGCATCCAACAGCCTGCTAATAGAGAACAGCATCAAATGCATCTCCAACATCATGAAGACTCAATCGTAAACCTGTCTCCATAGGAGTGGCAATAGGCTTACAGTCTTCAAGGCCAAAACGTTGCAATAATGTGTCAATATATTTCGTTTGACACAAAGCCATTCCACCATCAACTTGCATAAATTGAATGCCCAAATAGTGATGCAAATGCCCCAAATCAGACATCTCAAATGATGCATGCAAATCAGCCTTGAAATCAGCAATATGCTTCTCAATAGGACCAGTGAGCAGCATGTCGTCAACATAGACAACAATGATCAGAAGCACATCATTAGCACGCTTAACATATAAGGTGCTTTCAGTTGGACTGTTCTCAAAACCATGTGCAACCAGATAGGCATGTATCTTCTCATACCAAGCACGTGGTGCTTGCTTTAAACCATATAATGCCTTCTTTAACCTGCACACCTAGTTTTCATGCCCTTTCTGCACAAAGCCACGGGGCTGAAAAACATACACTTCTTCATGCAAGTCACCATTCAGAAATGTTGTTTAATGTCCAACTGATGTACATTCCAACCATGATGGGCTACAAGTGCACAAATGTTGTGAATAGAAGTCATACGACATGTAGGTGCAAAGGTTTGATGGTCAATGCCTCTTTCCTACGCATAACCCTTTGCAACAAGCCTAGCCTTATACCTATCAACTGTACCATCAGGTTTGCACTTCAGCTTATATACCCACTTAGTGCCAATGGCCTTCTTGCCAGGAGGCAAGTCAAATAAAGACCATGTACCATTCTTCATTTTAGCATCATATTCACATTGCACAGCAGCCATTCAATTTTTTGAATTCTGTGCTTCATCAAAAGAAGTAGGCTCATTCTCATCACAAAGACTAGACGCAGCCATAGCATAGCAATCTCATGCAAAGGAGGCACTATGAGAGCCTGAACGAGTACGATATGACTAAAGGTGCATCTAATTTGCTGTCACGCAAGGTCTGCACCAGTCATTTTGGCATAATTTTTGCTTGCTCAATATCAACTCTCTCATCAACAAGTGCATCATGTAAATCTGCATCAGAAATGGAATGATCTGCATCATCATATGAAACCTGCAAAGGTTGAGAAGTTGCCTCATTAGGACCAGCACTAGACTGTCCACCTGTAAAAAGAGGCATCAAAGTATCACACATGTCTTTGGAGCTAACAGATGTCTCCTTAGTACATGAAAGCAATGGCTAAATAGCATCTTCCACAAAGACAACATCACGGCTAACCACAATGCGTTTAGTCTGTGGATGATATAGACGATAGCCTTTACTTTCAGAACTGTACCCAACAAAAATACATTTTATTGCTTTATCATCTAATTTTCTGCGATGTTGTTCAGGCACTAATGCGTATGCCAAACAACCAAAAACACGCAGATGAGCAACAGATGGCTTGCGATCATGCCAAGCCTCATATGGAGTGATAGACTGCAGTGCTTTAGTGGGACACCTGTTCAGTACATATGTTGCACACATGACAGCCTCAAGCTAGAAACTATGAGGTAAAGCCTGACTCTTGACCATACACCTCGCCATCTCCATGAGAAACCTGTTCTTCCGTTCAGCAACTCCATTCTGTTGAGGTGTATATGGCACTGTACACTGGTGTTTTTATCCCACGTTCAGCCATAAATGCATTAAAATTAGAAGACATATATTCCTCCCCTCGATCAGAACGGAGGGCGCCCATTTTACATGCTGACAGATTTTCAGCCAAAACCAAAAACTATTTAAAGCACATGAACACTTCGAACTTTGCTTTGAGCGGATATACCCATGCATGCCTAGAAAATCATCAATGAAAGTCACGAAGTAAAGGTAACCAAAAGAGGGTGTCTGCATAGGACCACAGACATCACTATGTACAAGCTGCAATTTTTGTGTAGCCCGAACTGAACCATCTTTTGGAAAGGAGGAACGCTGCATTTTGCCCAAAATACAGCCTTCACAAACATGTTTTCCAGGTGCCTCAAGTTTGGGCAAAGAGCACACCATTTCAGATTTCTGCAGGCGTAGCAAACTAGCAAAATTCAGATGACCAAAGTGTGCATGCCAAAGCTTTGCATCTGACATAGCCTGAGAATCATTTACTGCACATGCCAAATCATTTAGTGATCTTTCATAGTCTATGAGCTTATACAGCCCACGACATAAAATGCCAGAAGCAATAATCACATCGCCATTTGACAGATCATGAATTGTACACCTGTCATCAACAAATTTCACAACCAAGCCAATCTTGGCTAATGCAGAAACTGATAACAGGTTCTTTTTTATCCGTGGCACAAATAAAGCATCTGACAAAGTGAAAGAACTACCATCAGCAGTAGTCAAAATGATCTTACCAACTCCCATAACAGGATAAGAGGAGTTGTTGGCACATGTAACAGTATTCCATGTAGGGGCAGGCTCGAGTGAAGAGAAGAAACTGCACTGCGAGGTAATATGTTTGGTCGCCCCACTGTCAAAATACCAAACATCTGAGTCTACTGCAGACATGCACTGCTCATGAGAAGATGGGTCAAAACTTTAGACAGTAGTAAACGCCCATTCTTCTTCCTGCACAACATTTGCAGACTCTGTTTTTGGTGTAGAGGCCTCTGCAACAACCATTCTAGCCTCTTTCTTCTTTGCCTCTTTAGCAGCCAGTTTTGGACAGTTCTTTATGATATGATCATTCCCTTTACAGTACTTACAAAACAATTTCTACTTTTCTGATTTCTTCTCATCTTTATCTTCCTTCTTCGAATATGCAGAATTAGCAGATTTCTGCTTACTAGTTGAAGAGCTCCATTTTCCTTTGCCCTTCTGACTAGCCAAGAAAGCTTGATCTGCAACTCGCATAATGGACCTGTTTTGCCTGGACTGATCTTCCTGCAACAAAACAAAGACTAACTCCTCAAATGATAAGGCATTTGGATTGCCTTTCATCATCAACCGAAGAGTAGAAGCAAAACTCTGATATGAATCAGGAAGACCATTCAGAACGGTTTGCACAAGTGAGCTATCTGGTATAACCTCATCAGCAAAAATCAATTGTTCCTTCAAGTCTTTGATCTTCGTTAGGAAACTTTCCATAGAATCACCTTCATTCATGTGCTTACTCTCCAACTGTTTTCGGAGGTAAGCAACACGAGCCTCATTCCTAGCTTGGTACAATGTGGTAAGTGTATCCCAAGCATCCTTAGCTGTTCTGCAAGAGCGAATGTGAGGAATAATGGCATGTTTGACAGACAAAGCTATCAATGCATGTGCCTGGGCATCTGTGCCATCCGAACGAATTTGCTCTGCAGTAGGTGCAGCAGAAACAGCAGCACGAACAGGAATCTATGGAATATCATCTTCGACACCATCTTCATCAGCTCCAGCACCTGTATTTGCAGTACCTGTAGTCAGAGGTTTCACAGGACGTCTTTCAACACCCTGCACAATGTTCCACAATCCTTTTGCAACCAATAAATGTCGCATTATATAAGCCCATAATGGGTAGTTGGTACCATCCAACTTATCCTCAACAACCAACATATAGAATACATCACTGCTTTCAGCCATGGCCGGTGACTAAAATACCTTGATGCAAAAAATTGACTATATCTCAAAAGGTTGAACAGAACTGCCCCAACAGATTCTGCTAGACATGTAGCAGACTTCGAGACGCTTATACTGGCGAACAGAAACTGGTATATACCTTTGGCACAAAAAGACAAAATAGCCTGCACAAGCGCTATGATAGTGCGTTCGGAGGCCGAAACGAGCTCAGATCGCGATTTCGGCACTACACAGCAAAGCTGTTTTGATCTTAGAAACATGCTGAGTATGCTCACCAAATTTCGTGCGAATCTGAGACTGCAAACGGAGGAGTGTCGACGGCGCCCTAGATGAAGCGACGACGTGCTCTGATACCAATTCTTGGAGATAGATGTCTGCGGGAGCACGCGAACAACACAAGGAAGAAGAAGAAGCTTGGAGCACAAACACACAATACTGAATGTATTACTAGAGAATGTACAAAGTAGCCCATTAGGGCAATAGGCGTATATACAAGCCGGGGGAAAAAAACCTCCTAAAGAGGTAAAAAAGTGCCCCAGTGGTCCTAGTGTGTTCACACACATCACTACCTAAATATATCAACAATAGCCACTACAAATTCTTTCATTTCAAAAATTCACTCGATGATTATGAGACAAAAAATCTTACTGAAGATTGTCAAATCTTGCTTGAATTGATTTTTTTTGCTTTGTTGCTCTCCTCCTTCCACTCTAGTTGCTCCTACTCCTCCCTCATCTCCTTTTCATTATTCTTCTTCTCCTTCTCCCGCTCCTACCCCTCTTCCCCCTCCCCTTCCTTCACATTCGACTTCTCTTTCTCCTTATGGTTGGTTCTCTTTCTTCTAATTCTCCTCCGTTAACATTTTCTCTTGTTGTTTCTTCTTCTCCTTGTTCTTTTCCCTATTCTCTTAGTCAAGATAATGAAGAGGAGAAGAAGTAGAAGAATCCTCCTCCCTCTTCCTCTCCTCTGACTGTTACTGCTCATTAGTAGTAGTAGTAGTAGTAGTAGTAGTAGTAGTAGTAGTAGTAGTAGTAGTAGTAGTAGTAGTAGTAGTAGTAGTAGTAGTAGTAGTAGTAGTAGTAGTAGTAGTAGTAGTAGTAGTAGTAGTAGTAGTAGTAGTAGTAGTAGTAGTAGTAGTAGTAGTAGTAGTAGTAGTAGTAGTAGTAGTAGTAGTAGTAGTAGTAGTAGTAGTAGTAGTAGTAGTAGTAGTAGTAGTAGTAGTAGTAGTAGTAGTAGTAGTAGTAGTAGTAGTAGTAGTAGTAGTAGTAGTAGTAGTAGTAGTAGTAGTATAGTAGTGGTAGTGGTAGTGGTAGTGGTAGTAGTAGTAGTAGTAGTAGTGGTAGTAGTAGTAGTAGTGGTGGTAGTAGTAGTAGTAGTAGTAGTAGTGGTGGTTGTGGTGGTAGTAGTAGTGGTTGTGGTGGTAGTAGTAGTGGTTGTGGTAGTAGTATCATTATTGTGACAGCGCACCGAAAGAAATGACCTCTTGCCACACCAAATGTAACGGAGTAGTCACCACATGCTTGAAAGTCTTGAAAAATTCATTGGTGAGGAGATCCAACCTAAGTTTGTGTTGTTGTTGGTGGTGGTGGTGGTGTTGTTATTAGCATGAGCACTATTATTGCTGGTGTTAGTATTATTCCTCTTCAAATTTCTCTTCCTATTCATCTTCTTCTCCTCCTTTCTCCTCCTCCTTTCGCCGCCTCTTATTCTTTTTCCTTCTCCTCATTCCTCCTCATCTTCTTCGTGTGCTCCTTCACCTTGGTTTTCCCTTCCTCTCCTTCCTTGTTCTCTTCCCTTCCTCTTCTCCTTGTACAATATGATAGGATAGAATGTAGGGAAAGGGTGACATGTGCTATAATATTCCCTGTATGAAATGATGTGAAAGCATACAAGTGCTACAAGTTGATATATGCGCTTCACATCTCAATAGTCTTTAGGGTATTGTCAGCTGATAATCTGTGCACCAAAATATGAACAACATTAAGATTTCCTTTCCTTTGTTTGGAAGTACCCAAATAGCATATTTCATATTTTGGCATTTGATTGTTGTTCCAGCAAAAAGGGAGAGTCTAATGGAATCATTTACGTTCATATCTTGAACAGAGCATTTCTTCCATACTAAGCTCAAAGGCTATTTGCATGATATGAGTGTGCTACACTTATACCCAAAATAAATAGGATAACAAAAACATTCCACACATTGAGTCAGCATCGTACAGTATTCAGACTTGAAACAACCTGTTCAAGATGCACAAAAACATTGTGCAGATCACGTTCTCGTTATGTTCAAGATGTGGTGGTTAAGGCATTCAACATATTTTGTTAAGGCATTCAGCATAAATATGTAAGTCCTGGTACATTAAAACAAAAATAACTCATACAATCTCTCAAAATATAAAGAGAGACACCTACCAGATCATACATTTTGACATCAGGAAACTATCAGGAAAATACAAAATATCCATTCAAGGTTTTATGGCATTAGCATCATAACAACCAGACATACTGCAACATAGCAATTTAAGCAAGGAACCTTTGGCATTCACAGGCAGCAGGGACAGCAGCAACAATAGGAACAACAATAGTAACAAAACAAATGCTAAATTACTTTTTTCTGATTAAAATAACATGATGAAAAATTGTTTACTTGAATTTCATGAACAGACAAAAGTGCCATTGGGACTTCGAAAAAGGCGTGTTCAGAGGAGAAAAGGAAAAAAACCAATTAAGACAAAAGTTTATGAGGTGAATGAAAAATGTAAAAGCTAAGTACAATATATACACAGGTTCATATCATCTACAATGTTAGAAACCTGCTTGCTTCCCTGATTTTCTTTGTCTTTCCCCGTCTGAAAAATTGTGCTTCTTAACACAAGTTCAAGTCCTGTTCTATCATTTTTTTTCTTCACCACATCATGAATGATATTTCATCTGACAACCCTTGATTTTCAATCCTCATCAAGTAAAATAACCTCAGGATTTGATCGGGTTATTGGTCAAATATTCATAGTAAAATGGATCACGGTAAAATGCCTACATGGAGTTCACATTTTACAATTAGTCCATACACAATTGTATTACAAAGCATAAACAAATGTGAGGGTCCAATATAGCCTTGTAAAATTAAGGAAGCACAAACTGCTTGCGTCTAAGATAATTGTAATATGGCGATGACATCTATTATCATCAAGTACATACTAGTTCAAACCCTAGCTGAGTTGCTTTTAAACCATACAAAAAAGGTAAAGGCTTACGTTGTGTCTTTGAAGATAAACATTGGAATTATTTGAGTGTACATACAGAAATTTGTCATGGCAACGATAGAATGTGCTGTACCAATAAAAGATCACTGAGCAGAAATATCATCACTTTACACATGTATATTCAGTACTCAATCAGGACCTGTTAAACCAACCTCTAGGAGGTTGAGAAGAACCCCTTCCATTCATAAGTGTATCCAACACAACATTTAAATCAACTGATTGGCCATTCTCTGTGAGCTGTCGCACAACTCCTCTGACCTGCTCCCTTGGAAAACCCATGTTTGCAACATTTTCTATCATATCATCCAATGGAGGACGAGTCGGAGGTCCACTTGATACTGGACTGGCTGAAGGCAATCCATGCTGAACAGGTTGTGCTGTAGGTAATCTTGGATAACCAGTACTTCCTCCACTTGGAGCAGAAGGAGCAGGCTGAGATGCCCTATATGGAGCACCATAAGCTATCTCACCAGTCTTCTCATGCATGGGTTGTACTGGCAGTGCTGGCTTAGATAACGGTGATGGCTGAGGGTAAGATGGAACCATACTGCTTCCTGGAATTCCCATTCTTCCAGTAGCCTCATATACATGATGAGAGCTAACCGGATTGTGTTGCTGGGGTAGGTGAACCTCATGCTGTATAGGTGGTGGACGTGGACCTCCATGCATTCCTCCAGTGTATTGAGAAGGTTCAGTGGGATATGAACTAACCAAAGGTGTAGACATTGGGGGGAGATGGTGTTGAGGCTGCAAATGACTGTATTGAGCTGTATCTCCTGGCAAACTGTACGAGTTTGGGGGTTGCTGGGTGGGAGGCTGAGAATGGAAAGCTGGAATTTGCTGGGATGGTGGTGGTGCTGGTAGCACTGATTGAGTGCTTGGCTGCTGGGGAGGGTGATGCACTGCAGATGGAGGATAAGTTTGTTGAGGGGAAGGGGAGACATTCATTGTAGATGGCAATGGCACCATATTGTGGGATGTTGGGATAGATTGCATTTGAGGTGGTGATGGGCCTTGAGGCGGTGGGCCTTGAGGAGATGGGCCTTGAGGATAGTGCGACTGCATTTGTGGAGGATATTGTGGAGGAAGATATTGTTGACGCTGTGGAGAAGATTCTGTATATGCTGTTTGAGAAACATCCTCTTTAATAGTTTTGAGCTGCTGCCATGTTTCTGTAGGGGCTTGCATTGTTCCACCTCCAGTAGGCTTTTGTTCATCTATTTGCAGCTTTGTTAGCTTCAAACCAGCCTCATCCAATTTCTGCTTCTCATGCAGAAGTTGAACCCCTCTGTTGACCTGTGAAATAAGATATTCATGTCAAATGCTTCAAATTGGTAAACAAGAAAACTGAAACCCATGTAATTTTTAAGGGAAAAAACACCTCTTCAATCAATAATTCAAGCTTTACTAATCTGCCATTGCTTTGGTCCTGTTTTCCCCCTTCAGTGGACTTGAGCTCCGCAATGGTATACTCGAGTGCTTGCACTGTACTTTCCACCTGTGAAAGCCTTCCACTAATGCTCTCGAGTACTTGAAGAAGAGTATCTGTGTGACGCTTAATTGATTGATCAATAGCATGCATAGTCACGTGATCTAGTATGTCGGATGAATCACTTTGCTTTTCATGACCAAAACTCCTAGAAGTAAAAGAAGATCCCTTCACCAAGAGAGGTTGAATTAGAATTTACCAATGTGGATGAGATACTTAGTACACCAATAGCCAATACATTCATGTGTGATTGCATGCAAAGCAACTTGGCATCTCTTCCTCATCGTACAAGCAAAATCCCCCCTTCCCAACAGTGAACACACACACAACAAAGATGCATGGAGTGCCACGACCTTTCTTCAAAACGTCCACATATTAAACACAAGATCCTCAATTCTTCACCAACATATATGCCAAGATGTAATTCATTTGCAGAACTGGAGGAGATAGTCATCACCATAATAGTTTAAGAATATACCAGCAGTTATAAGCAGTACACAAGCATTGACAACTCCAATTCAGCTGAAAGCATACTTAAAGGCCAGCCAGAAAAACATGATATAAAGGTAAACAAAATATTTTCGTCCTTGAACACAAAAATGAGAGTATAAATCTTCTTACATTAAATTATACACGTGCATAGGATGAAAGGCTCTTGAGCCTCCTTTGTATCTCCCTCTAATTCTCTTGTAAGCCTTCTTTTTATATGAATTAAAGTTATTTTGCTGGAAACAAATTATATAGGTGCACTATCAAATAGCATAAATGTGAAAAATGTAAAAAACATAAAATTCACCTGAATTGCATACAATCTGAAATCGTGCTCAGTAGTTTTGCAAATAATGGACAGTACTAGACCCTACAAATGTCAAACCTAAAATTCACCTGAATTGCATACAATCTGAAATCGTGGTCAGCAGTTTTGCAAATAATGGACAGTACTAGACCCTACACCTGAATTGCATACAATCTGAAATCGTGCTCAGTAGTTTTGCAAATAATGGACAGTACTAGACCCTACAAATAAGTGTTGCCAAACAGGTTCTGAGTCCTATTTGTAGGACTCAATTAAGAAGGTGGCACAGTTCACACTAGCATTCCTTTACCAACGCAGGCGTCTATCTAGATGTACGCCCATTTGAATGTCCTAGGGAAGCGGGGACATAACACTTCCCCCCTTATTTCCAACAGAGGTAAACTTGTCATCAGCAAATTGATGTTTCAATGATCTGACTGACTCTCAAGTTGCAACAATCGCCAGCCAGTGCTTCCACTTCATCAAATACTCAAGGTATGAAGCTTTCCAAGTCTTGAGTACCCTTTGGTGCAGAAACAAATCGGGATTCAATGGAGTGTAGCAAGTAGTGTCCTCCAAACTCAAGGTTCCTTCTAGAGATATCCCAAAATAACCATACCAAGTCCCTTTCAAGCAACTAACTTAGAATAAAAGGTGCATGGTGATTCCTCAAAGTAGATTCAAACTCATAAGACACGCTCCTTGCCTTCCTCGTCATCTAGAACAGAACAAATAACAACCACTTTTGAAGGTCATGAGGCCTACATGTCGATTATCAAAGAGAATAGCATCATTCTCTATCATCTTTATGCTCTTCCTCATTATATGCAACATCTCTTGCATATCCTACAAAAAATCGCCTACAAATCCAGACCGACATTCTTGAGTCTAGTGACAATTGTTGGAAATATTGTGTAATTGAGGCAACCTTCCACTAGCAACTCCACCTCCATGTTAGGAGTCGTCAAATTCTGAAGGCCATACCAGGGTCAAAGGCTGGACAAAAATGGTCAAAATGGAACAAAACTTTTTATAATATATTGTAAAAGTACTCACCAAGAGCTTTCCAATGATATATGATACTCGACAATCTGACATAATATGAGGGTCGAATGCCAAACCCTTATTTTTGGATTTTTGTGAATAGCAACTTACAAATTATAATTAAAGAGCAAATATTTCATGTGGTAAGATCTTATCAGTTTGATCTTACGGCTAGCATTAAACCCAACAAAAAGCTAACGACAGCCATCTAAAGGCAAGGACGATAAAATCAAAAAGCCTAAAGTACATTTTCGCCATATAAAAGATGAAAAATCAGCTTTTATGGGGTTTCTATAAAAAATAATAGCTCAACAGAATAGAATAGTAGACAGAGTTGAGGGAAAACGCAGACAAAGAGATACATAGACTGAGAGATAGAGAACTCAAATTTCCAAATTGCTAAGAGCAATGCAATACAAAGGTGGTGTTGTCCACCCGTGAGCTCCCAATATAGAGCTTAGATGGCGATCTAGACAGACACAAGATGAAGGGCTTACTAGTGTGCAATGTTGTCTAAAGCACACATGGCCCGTGCTTCTATAGCTTTCGCAATGGGAGACGATATAAATTAACATAGTCGAGAGAGACAAAATAGTCAACAAAATATATAATCTAATAATATCTCCACGACTAGAAGTCATACCATCTCAGACCTATGGGCCAAGGGGATAGGCCCCTTGGACCCGACAGAAAGGGGCAAGTCCCCCTCAGCCCCTCATTAATGTTCTATGGGGAATTTCCCCTTGAATGACAACTCAATGGCCCAGAAGTTTATGCCCTACCTGACCTAATGGCTAGGCTCACAAAGATCATCTATTACCATCAACGCTCACACATAGAACTCATCTAACTTGGAAGTTAGGGTTCCATAAATGTCTGGCTCTCACAATGGCTTCTCCTCGTAATGGGAGCCTTACAACTTACAGCACCATGGATCATTTGTGGTCACTTGAGGGTGGAGTATTGAGTATATCTAACAATTTCGTCATTGATTCATGCAAGCATTGAAAATCTATAAATAGGTAAAGTATTAAGCATACTTATCATCACCAATCAGAGAATCTACCTCACAAGTTGATGCTAGCATTTTACACCTTGTGGACATTTTACACCTTGTATGTGTGTGTGTGTGTGTGTGTGTGTGTGTGTGTGTGTGTGTGTGTGTGTGTGTGTGTTGATTTGATATGTGTAGATCAAAGCATGTGAATTTAACTTGATACGTCTTGCCAACTTGATAGTTGAGGAAGTATGTTAGAGTCCACATGCTATCCATTCCTTAGCGTCCCTTTGTTGTCTCTATCCTTCCAAGTAGTACTTGGTTGAGAAGAGTATGGGATGTGTTGAGTTCTCATTGTGATGTGTGTTGTAGGAGTGCTCTTCATGTTTAATGTCCATGTGTGTGTTGGTGGATACTTGGCATGATATTTGAAAACTAGAGGTACCTAACTTAACTAAATAACTAATAATCAACTAATATACCTACCTAACATATTCCCCTAGTGGCAAGTTAGGAGGGCATTGTTGGAAATATTGTGTAAGTTGGATAATCTTCCACTAGGGACCTCACTTGCAAGTTAGAAGAAGTCAAATTTTGAAGGTTAAACCATGGTCAAAAGCAAGACAAAAATGGTCAAAAATTATCACAATGGGGCAAAAAAGTTTTTACATATTGTGAAAGTACTCATCAAGAGCTTTTCAATGATATACGACACTTGACTATTTGACACCATATGGAGAGTTAATCATCCAACCCTAATTTTCAGATTTTGTGAAAAACAACTTATAATTAAAAAGCAAATATGCCATGTGGCAAGATCTTATCAGTTTGATCTTATGGCTACCATTGAACCCAACAAAAAGCTAACAGCAGCCACCTAAAAGCAAGGGCAATAAAATCGAACCACTTAAGCTAGATATTTGCTAAATAAAAAACAAGAAATCAGCTCTTATGCAGTTTCGTGGCAGATTCACACAAGCATTGAATATCTCTAAATCGGTAAAGTATTGAACATACTTATAATCACCAATTGGAGGATATACCTCACGGGCTGATGCTAGCATTTTACACCTTGCGGGCATTTTACACCTTCTTGTATACATTTTACAACTTGTATGTATGTATGTGTTTGTTTTATACGAGTAGATCAAAGCATATGACTTGAACTTGATAGGTCTGGCCAACCTTGATAGTTGAAGAAGTATGTTTGAGTCTACATGCTATCCATTTCTTAGCATCCTTTGGTTGTCTCTATCCTTCCAAGTAGTACTTGGTTGAGAAGAGTATAGGATGTGTGAGTTCTCATTGTGATGTGTGTTGTAGGAGTGCTCTTCATGTTCAAGGTCCTTCTGTGTGTTGGTGGGCACTGCATACTTGGCATGATATGTGAAAACTAGAGGTACCTAACTTAACCACATACCTAATAATTAACTAATATACCTAACTAACATATTCCCTAGTGTCAAGTTAGGAGAGGATTATTGGAAATATTATGTATTTTGGGCAACCTTCCACTGGGGATCCCACCTATAAGTTAGAAGAAGTCCAATTTTGAAGGTTAAACCATGGTCAAAAGCAAGACAAAAATGGTCAAAGATTATCAAAATGGGGCAAAATTTTTTATATGTATTACGAAAATACTTATCAAGAGCTGTCCAATGATATATGACACTTGACTATTTAACACCATATAGAGCTTATAATTAGCAAATATGCCATGTGCCAAGATCTTATCAATTTGATCTTATGGCTAGCATTAAGCCCGACACAAAAAGCTAACGGCAGCCACCTAAAAGCAAGGGCACTAAAATCGTACCACCTAAACTAGATTTTTGCTAAATAAAAAACCAAAAAAAAAAAAAACTTTATGGAGTTTCAAGGCTCATTCACACAAGCATTGAATATCCTTAAATAGGTAAAGTATTGAGCATACTTATCGTCACCAATTGGAGGATCTACCTCATGGGCTTGGAAATGGACGACCTTCATCCACTCGAAAGGATAGAGTTGTGCTTTCATCATCTTCAACGAGGTGTGCAATAGCTTTACAACTTATCTATATTTGGAGGAGGTTATCTCCAACTATGGAGATTGCAGAATATGGGCACCTTGTATCTCAAGCACATTCTTCATGCTACCTTGTAACTTCATGTACTTCTACCTTGTAATGTATGGAATATTTTTGGAGCTTGGCTCCTTTACAACAGAGGGCACAATCCCATGCTCCCTTGACACCAAAAGTCTAGTTGTGGTGTACACAATAATGACAAATGCCAGACCTGGAGCCTTATTTATAAGGCTAAAGAGATAGAAAACCCAATTCATACTAGCCAAACATAAATCCTCTTCGTCGGACACATGCTCTAGATGCCCATCTAGATGAACTAAGAGGTTGGAGATATAAGCTATAACATATACCCTAATGCGAAAAACTGAGAGCTCGAAATTTACTTTTAAAAAAAAGAAACGAAAGTGCCTTGTAGACATGCACCTCTAGCAAACTTCAAAGCACTTGCACAAGCAAGTGAAAATCTGTTCTACACAAGACAAAATTAAATGTATCCTCATCCCAATAGTGAACACAACAGCCTAAAACAAGCCCAAATGCAACTTTGGGCCTAACAATGCCCACCAAATTTCCTAGAAATATGAGACACGAGTCCAAGGTTCCCACAATGCACCTAAAAAAGTAATGACATGCTTTGGTACCAATTGTTGGAGTTCATGGAGTTGGGACCACACATAAATAGAACAATGAAGAAGTTGCTTAAGAGCACAATGGAAAGTGATATTGTACAATATACAATGATAAGTAACCTATAGGGGTTATGGGCATATGTACAAGCTACAAAAACTAACCCTCTTACATAAAGAAAAGATCATCCAAGCATGCCCTCATATGTCACACATACCATTACCACATATACTAACAAGAAACACACAAAGGATGATTGAGTAAATATATCTAGTTTGAGCCATAACCTTATATACGCTTTAAAATAATCATACAACCCTATATCACACCTCAAAGAAAATCATATAACCATATATCACTCTTGATTTATGACATCCATGATGATGTTCAAGGATACAAATCCTTTTACGAAAAAGGAAGCATCACCTCATGGGTAGAAAGTTATCAAACAATTTTTATAGGAATGCCTTTGTCAAACACTTTCTTTAATTCCTAAATGAAGACTAAAAGAATGAACCGTCTAGACAGTTGTCTATGAATGAATACACAAATAACTAAAGAATATTAAATATTTAGGAAAGTAGATAGTGTGACTAAGAGATGAGCCAAGAACACTTTTGTGTCTCTATTTAGAGGATTTCCTTGGAAGAAGATCCACTTGCACATAAATCCTACTACAGGGAAGCTAAGAATTCTTAAGCCAATCGACAAAATATGCTCTTACGCATCCATATAACTTCACAATCCCTTCAATAAAGTACATGACACCCAAGGGATGCCTAAAATTTTCATGAACAAAGTAACAAATAAAATGTTGTGTGAATCATTGCATCCCATTCTATTTGTGCTTGATGAAGTGATAGGGTCCATCCAATATTCATCGTTGCAACATCCCTTACATCACATTGGCATTGAAGTGGTACTTGTGAAGCTAGTTAATCCTCTTCTTCTAGATAATTCCCATGACTTATTGCAACTCATAAATTCTTGACCATGGAATTCTGAAGCTGATAATAATCTGATTCTTTTGGTTTATCCTCCTCAAAACATTATTTTAATCTCTTGTTTATGCCATGATAGCATTTTCTTAATGTCAACAATTACAAAATTGTGACTCTTTCTGCACTATGAAGCGAAACCTCCAACCAATTAAAATTATTTCTAAAATCTGAGATGAAAATAATAGGTATCCAAATCAAACAATAACACACTTTGAAAAAATCTTAACTTGTAGTAACTTAATAGTGAAAGTAAACAAATTTTTTGAGGCTTGCTTCTTCATATGAGCACAAAGTAGACTTTCATAACTTTCAGAAACTGTACCTTCTCTAATATCAAAAGTTGAAACAAATCACAAAGTAATCAAAAGAACCTGAGGTAAAAACGGAAATTCTAAAAAAGTATACGTAGAACAAACAATAAATTATGAAGTAAGGTCATAAACAACCTTCAGCACATGCATATAGTTCATTGCAGGACAAAGGAAAAGATGATGCAGATGTCAAAAAAGAATTTCGTGCAAATTTGAGAAGTTAAGGAAAAGAATGCATTGAATAGGCCAGCGTTTACATTATGGGCATAAAACAAATGGACCAATCAATCAGTTCATTAATATGAGCTTTCTCACTTGGACACTTCACCACTTTATCAGATTTTTGTGAAATTTCACTCTGAGAGTATCATAATGAAGCTCATTACTGATTGATTCCCCACAAAAAATATGAATTTTGTTAAAAAATGTTCCCTTATGTTTGGTACATACCTTCACCTTTATAGAGATCTCCTAAGTAAAAGAGAGAGCAATTGAGAAGAAGGTTGAGATAGGCCGACAGCAATGTATACCAAGCGGGAAAAAAAAGAGGTGGGGCAGGGAATAGAGAAAGAGAAAGCAATCATATCAAGAAGACCACCATCAAAGAAGAAAAACGGAAAATAAGACCCGATCTGCCATATCAATCCCAATCCCCGTCAACATGGGAATGCAGAAATAATGTGCCTACTATTCAATGCCATCTGATATTATGACAAAAAGATAAGAGGCAAATAATAGTAGTAAGTATTCATAAGCAGAATGCAGACCAATCTACGTTGAATCCAAAATTACCACAATTGAAGATTAACGTCGACCTAACATAAAAGCCAGGGTTCGCATGATCAGGGAATTTAAAGATTTCAAGGGACCTCAAAATAGAAGTCCAGACTAGTAGAACAAAAAAGCGAAAAATGAAACCTGAAAGTGATTCATAGGAGAAGGCACCACTGGCTTGTGGAGAACTGAAGGCTCATCCTCTGATTTTGCCGGACTCTCACTGGATTTCGTTGAGTGTCTGAGTTGAAAGTCATAGCTGGGAGTTATGGAATAGCGAGGAGAGGTTTCCTCTGGTGGAGATCTATCCACATCGAATTCCGCAGAATCAGCAGGAGATGGCGACGCGGGAGTAGAATCGGTCGGAAGCGGAGGAGGAGAGGGGGGAAGGGGCGGAGGAGGACCTCGTGCAGCGATAGGATGTAACAGCTCGAAGAAATGATCGTTCTGCGACCCCGGCACGCTCTGCTCCATCGCCTTAGGCGATCCTTCTCCTTCCTGTGTGTATGCCGAACTTTTAAAGCGAAAAACGAAATCCGTAGCAACCACGCAGCAGCAACAAAGGACCAGGGGATGCAGAAAAATAATACCGTCTACGCTTCTTAGCAGAAGAACGTATATCCTCAATTTTATACTAAAGAGTTAGACGAAATATTTAAAATTTGAGAGGAAGGACGATGATGGAGCTCTTGTAGCTTTCTTTATTTAGTTCGTTCTTACGATTTGCTTTTTTTTTGTTTAGAACAAAAGCACGCATCTAGGGAATCTTTTTTATCCTTGGTGGGTTTACGTCGAGATGAGTGAGTGTTGAACTCGACAAACCTTTTTTCGTTCATCTATAGAAATAACACATATTTATGGTCTTTGCTTTTTTTCATGCTAGGGACACACGGAAAAAAAATATCTTTGTTTTCATGCGAAACTCTATGGGTCAAAGAAAAAGGAAAATCTTATGGAGAAGGGACTTTCACATAAGAGGTATTTTGGAAAGTATTTGCACATGTGTTGACTTCCAAAACAAGAACCATTGGTATCTTAGTCACAAATACAATGTCTAGCAAGCTATTGACAAAATGGATGTTGACATGATTATATGGGCCTCAAAGGATGGAGTCCTTGCTTAGTGAAGAACATTTGATACATGAGGGGCCCACTATAAAAAGGTTAAACCCCTTACTTGTGAGAACTTTTTGCTAGTGGAAATATGTGAGTTCCTCTTCTTGAAAATTACGTGCATAAGCTTCCTTGCTCTCTTCGTGTGTGATTTCTGTATGTTTTTGTCTTATGACACTTGATTATTTCTAAAGAAGTAGAGGATTATCACCACCACCTACAAGAGAGATGTCTCTCCTTCAAACCTAAAGCCTCTTTATATAGCTCCCATGAAGGCTTTGCCAAATCATGTGCTTGAGTTATCATGTCTATTCTCTCATGATCATCTGCACAATACAGTGCCATGTGTAAGGTTGGGGACAATTGGTTTTGCCCACTTTGGAACTACTTCTAGATTTAATGGATGTGATTCAAGTAGATCATCTTGCACTCCCATTGATGGTTCTCAATGGTTATCATGATAAATGGTTAGCTCTAAGGTGTGCTTTAACTTGTTTACTATGGTCTCAAATTCAATCTCCACAAGGACCAGAATACAACGCACAATTATGCCTATAGCACAAGGCTTGTTGACCAAATATATCAAGGCTTGATGATCAGCATTATTCAATTGCCTAATTGTGTAAGAAATCAAGAAGTCCATGTTTCCATCACCGAGCGATTGGGATAAAACATAACCAATCGCATAGTTTGATGCATCGACATGCACATGGAATGTTGTAGACCAATCCGGAGCTTTCCAAGATTGATGTGGAATTGAGGCTACTTTTTCGCCCTTGGAATGCTTTCTCACAATTGTCCATCCATTCAAACAATTGTTCAATAGACCAAAGAGTGGTTTGTCTATGACTACATACATGTGAATAAACCTCCAGTAGTAACCACAATGGCCTATATTATTAGGTCTGGGTAGATCTTCTATGGAGACAATGTGTCCCAAGATTTTACCTTGTTACACCATGAAGACACACTTCTTTGGATTGAGACACACATGATATTGTCTACATTTTGTGAAATTTTGGCTCAAATCAAGAATATGTATGATGTGTTTCTTTGCATATGTATAGAGGTCATCTAAGTACACTCCTAAGAACTTTCGAATAATCCCCTTGAACCATGACACATCAAGCATTGGAATGTGCCTAAGGCATTGGTCAAGCCAAAAGGCATGACACAAAATGCAAAGATTGCCCATTCAATAGAAAAATCCATCTTATGTGGTCCTCAAGAGCAATTTCTATGTGATTATAGCCTCTAAGAGGCTATAACTTGTAGAGAGGTCTAAAGTGTACTATGAGTGGCATTTTAGCTTGAAACTTTTTTGGGGATCTAAGTGAATCCAATTCAACCTCAAATCTATTAGTGTGTGGCCTAGAAACCCTTAGTTGCACACCAATAATTACTCTGGATAGTGGTAAGATAGGGCAATCTTGGAGAGAATCAATGCCTTTTGTGATCTTTATGAGTATAAGTTTATGTTGGAACATCAAGCTTGCACTATGCTTGAGGTGGATTTGATCTACATCAAAAACTATTGCTTGGATTACAGCAAAAGAATATCCATTGGAGAGTTCTTTTACATATGCTCATTTATTGTATTTTTTTGAGAGATTTTTTATGGTTCATTTACCGTTGTAAAAGCCTTGAGCTTGACACATGTAAAAGTAGAAAAAGAGAGCCCAAATCCCATGAATTTGTGGTGGTTGAGTTGTAATCAATCAAGCAATCAATCACTTAAAAGTAGATCAAACTAGATCTTCACTTTTCCTAGATTGTAGGAAAGTGAATTGATTCCCTCCAACAACCATTCCCACCTTCATTTGAATTAAAAATCCACTTTTAAAAGTCGTGGAACACTTATAGAGTCTATATAAAGACTTCAAATCACTTGTACAATACATGGAAGCAATATACATACACTTGTGACCATCATTGTCTTGCTCCTTCAATTTTCTGCATCATCTTCTTCAGCAACAGTAATCTTGCAGAGGCCGCTGCTCTCTCTACAGAGCTCCAAATTGAGTGCAAGATGTCTTATTGGAAATATGCAGATAAGAAGGATAAGAATCTGAAAGGCAAAAAGAAGGAAGAAGATGAAGAAGAGACTTCCTAAGCCAACTTCGCAAGCAAGAGCAAGTGGAAAGGGAAGAAGAAAGGACCAAAGCAAGACAAAGCCAAAGGAATGTTCAACCTTGTGCCATATGCCATAAGACCAACCACACCACTTAAGTGTAGGCCAAATAGTCGAAAAAGGCTTCTTTGCACTTATCGCATGCCTATAAGGTCTATTTGAGTCTCCATAAGCTCAAGGGTTGGTCTTGTGCCGATTGACTAGACCAAACTTTGTCGCTTTGAAACACACTTTTCTACCTCCTACAAGCTTCTCCAAGTTCTTTCATTTTAGTTAGCTATTGCTCTTGAATTAATTAAGATAATCTTCGTTCTCTTTTTAGCTATAAGACTCACAAAAATCACATAGATGATTGCTCAAGACATAGCAGTTGATAGTGTGTTATTGAATCATTTTAGTTTTTTTTTCTTTTGTTTTCTCCTAAGAGTTGTAGTAGTCCTATAGAATGACTATGCAACCCCTCAAATAATCAAAGCTATCTTAATTCTCCTTAATTATTGCTTTGGATTTTTTTAGTCAATTTTTCATCTTAACCTATGGTTTTATAGTGGGACAATCACTTCAATGTTAATCTCAACCTTGGGGAACGATGTTCGAACTCAAACAAAGCTCAAATAGGTCTGATGTCCCTTTGATGATTGCTCAAGGTAGTTCAAGCCTAAGACCAATCAAAAGTAGGTTTAGGATTGTTTGTGCACTCCAAATATTGCCAAACTATTACCAAAGTATTATGAAGCTCTTATAGGTAAACACCACACTAAAGTACACTCCAAATCCCCACATTGTCCAATGATTTCTCCATTTGGAGCAATTGTAGTGTGCAAATCAAGTGTTATCTTAGAGCCTTGGTTGATTTTTAATGTGTCACATCTACTAGGTATCCTTCTAATGGCAGTGGCACAAATTAGTGACTTGAACTCTCTACTAATCTTGCCTAGGATGGCCCAACCTTCCCTCATTACTTCCTAGGGCAATAGAGGTAAGACTTTTGATCATTAGTGCTTTTAAATGACTCAGGCAATTCTCACAATCACTCCCTATCATTTAGCAATTAATCAAGTATCAAAATCACTCCAATTGACCTAATATGTCAACCAACAATTTTAGTGCATAGAGTAATCACTCTTGTGCAAATGGAGGCTCTAAGGCTTCTTTTGGAATCCTTAAGCTGTTCTAGATCTTGCAAATTAATTGAAAACTTTAGTTTGCACTAATTCTTGAACTTCTCTTGACTTTACACACATGAGACTGCCTTGCCCCATAGGGTAGTCAATGATCATAATCTTAGGGATTCTTTTAGATTTTGAATTTTGAATTTCACATGAGATCATCTATGATGTCATCTATGCACAAATTCCCTCTAAAAGTTCCAAAAATCTTGATATGGCTCCAAGATGACTTCCCAATGACTTTCAACCATATGAATCAATAGAACCATTTCTTTTCAATGAAAACTATGCCTAGAAATTCTTTTTATCATTCCTTAGCCTCTTTCATGAACAAGGCACAAGAGCTCCCAAGAAGCTCATACTTGATTAGAAGAGAGAATGAAAAAGAAAAAGAAGGAAAAATAAAAAATGAGGGTCTAGCGTTTATTTGTGAGTTTTAAAAAGTGACCCTCCTCACAGTGTAGTGTCCAACCTAGTTAAAAATAGGTCTTAAACCCTCGTTTGAGGTCTGATTTGAATGTAGAAAAATCTTCTAAAATCTTGGGGTTACAAAATTGGTCCTCAAACTCGATTATTCCTTGGATGGCACAAATGTGGAGTAAATTACAAGAAATGGTTTCCGGATGTATTTCTAAAGGTGGCTTTTTACATAAAAATGGATAATTCGAGGGATAGTTTTGGAATTTTTGGGCTCCTGTTAGTGTGTTGCATTGCTTGAGTACATCCACCTTGCTTCTTGCTTCAATTATTCACAAACCCCACCACCCTCTCTCTCTTTTAATCTCAAAAATTTCTTTAGTGAGTCTCTATCTCCAATGCCATGGTTGTAGACTACATACTTGGAACACTAAATATTTTGTCTTTCTCACTTCCCTTTTAGAAGTGTGAAATTTGGCATGATTTTTCTAAAATTTGTGGTTGCAACCATCTTCCCAAAGTTAATGGAATCCCAATTTTCATTAATCATAGCATGCCTTCAAGTTGCTTTATGGGCAAGTTACTACTTTACTAAACGTTTATAATTTGGAAGATGTCTTTTTTACATTTTCTAGCCCATTAATTACACCCGTTTTCTCTACTTGATGGGTGTGTTCTTTTTAGAAAGATGTACTAGAAAAGATAGCTAGAATCATCATATGATAGCTTCTATATTTAACTATACATATTTCAATATGGACATCTTTGTTCAATTGTCCTAACACATTCATGAAATTCTACTTGGATTTGGGAAAACTCATGGACCACTTGAGATCCAATACTTGAGAGCATTTTCCACTCCCAAAGATAAGTTCACCCTTGGATATGGTAAGAGAAGTGATTTAGCTCATGAAATAGGAAAACTTTACTATTTCATTTACGTTACTTTCTTTAGGAACTATTGCATCTCCTGAAGATAACTTGTGATCTAGGTTTGATCTTGAGATGAAGCCACAAAAAAATTGTGAAACTCTTCTAAGAAGAAGGTATTTTCAAAGTTTCATGATTCATAGACATTGCAACATTCCCATAAGTGCAAAGTAAACTTAAGACACGTTTCGTGAGCTTCAAGCTTAATTCATGTTTAATCTCAAATATTTGAATTTGATTTCCATCATGATCTTGGATGGAACCAAAAGGGCTCTCTAGCAAGGTTTTCATGAAACTTTGAGACTATACTGAGACATTATCTTAATTAGGATACATAAGAAATCACACAAGGAATTTTCCAAAGAAAGCTTCTTTAGAACCCTTTTCAAATGACTTCTCCAATTCTATTTTATACTTTTGAGTGTACATTGAATACGGTAGGTTCTTATGTATACGTGAATACTTATCCATTGATATGATAGAATAAACTTTAATCTTTGAGTGTAACTTCCTAACTCATTTCCTTAGCTTTTCTTACTTATTACTAAGCAAACCATACTTTTATACTTAATGTAAAATCTATATTGAGAATTTGATATCTAAGTATTTCTTTGAGAAGAAATCTCTTGATATTTTACTTGCAAAGTTTTATCTAGAATGGCTTTGCAGATATCTAACCTTAATTCTTCCCCAATGTCATGCTTTAATTTTGGAAGTAAGCTAACTACTAGAAAGATATATTCACTTATTTATTTTCTTATTCTAACCATCAAAAGTGACTTTTGATCATGCAAATGCACGTGCTTACATGAAAATGCATGTTCTTGCATGACACAAATGATTTAAGTATTCCTTTAATGTGAGCATGCTTCACATTCATGCAATTCATGCACTTATCTCATGTAAAAATATACTAATTTTGTTTCTTTTTTGTTTACCAATAGGCTAATGCACATGCTTTGTGCATGTGCACTTTTTTTCTAATGAAAGAGAAGCTTAACATGTATATAAAGGAACCTTTATACTTAAAGGTGTGGATGAAAACCATTCTTTTGAAAAGAGACATGCACATACCTTCATTCTCTTCAATTTAAGGATACATTCAAAACAATTATGCAAAAATTTCTGTATACTTCTTCCAAGCATGCATAAAAGAGATTCCCATGATGCATAATCCATGAAAAAACTTATTGCAATTTTTCTAGACCTTGAAATGAATCAATTTTATCTCATTTCAACAATTCATGGTGCAAACTATTTGTGCACATTGGCATGGCCTTCTAATGTTTGTCTAACTGATGAAAGAAAATATAATGCAACTTTTTCGTATACTCTCAACCTTTCAAACTTTTTGCTTCATAAATGAGCTTGTGAGCTCCTTCAAATTGTAATTCCTCTTTTCCTTCAAGATAATTATACCTCTCTAGGCTACTAAAGAAGAACAAGATATTTTGATCACAAGGATGGATAGCCACGAGCTGGAGTTCACAAAGGGAAAGAGAAAAATTTTCAAAAATTATCACTGATGCTTGCTTGGGAAAGATGTAGAGAGGAAAATCTTTGCATGTGTAGTGAGAGGTTGGGATTTTATCACACATAACAATGTCTTTGGGATAAAAATGCCTATGTAATGAGAGCTTGTGCATGCCTTCTCCTATAACACAAGAAGAAGAGAGGAAGGAGTTTCCTTCGGCCTCCACACAACAAGTAGTGTATGTATATGGAAGATGGGTAGGTCCACTACACTTTCTTTCTTTGAGATGAATCAGGGTGATAGGGAGATCACCCAGCTAATTACTAGACTCAATTTTTCCCTCATGTATGATCTAAAAGCTTTAGAGGGACCATATGTTGTGCTTGAGATCCATTGTATGTTGTCTGCCCTCTCTATCACTCATTATCATGAGTGCTCAAATGCTTATTATGTGTGACTGTTGATTGAGCAAGAAGGCTATTTTGGTTAGGAAGCTATTTAAATTGATGCTATACGACATGCATCTATGCTCTTTGAAGGGTTAATAATGACTATGGCTTTTTCCCTAAAAAGCTCATCAAGAGAGAGAGAGAGAGATGAAGGAACCCATAGAAAGGAAGAAACATTGCACTCACTAAAGGAAGAAAAGGTCGTAAATGTTCTCTTTCTCATGAAATAGAAGAAGAGAAAAAATGTTATGAAACCATGAAGGTGAAGAAGACAATACATCAAGGTCTCCATGAAACCTTGAAGAAGATGATGGACCCAAGGTCCTTATGGTAGCTTCAAGGCTTTGAGACCAATGTGAAGAAGTAGAGGATTACGACCACCGCATACAAGAGAGATGCCTCTCCTCCTAATCTAATGCCTCTTTATATTACTCTCTCCAAGACTCTATCAATTGCCAATGGTGTCCCAAAAAAAAGGGAATAACAAAATGCTTGTATCTCCCTCGCTATAGATCCATTTAATATGTGCTTTAACTCGTTTCAAAGCTCTCAACATGTACATTCCAATATGCAAGATACAAGAAGAGTAGCTATATGGCCCTAGAGCAAAGCTCAAAAACATACAGGAAATCTTCCCTCTTTCACTTTAATCACCTAAACAAGTGTTAAATCAAGTAAAGACACTTCAAAAAGATACAATCAAGGTCGATAATAATTCCATAACTCTAAAACTAGTATCACACATCCAAAATCAAGAATGTAGTCACTCAAAAAATACGGAAAAGCACAATTACAAGTTTTTCAAGATGAGAAATCACTTCACATTCAACAAAAAGTACCTTTAACAAATCAGATTTTGGCCTTTCTACAAGATTCTCCCAAGACCATTTCTTTTTATTTAGAATTTCTTTTAAAAATAAAAAAGAAACAACTCCTAAAACTCTTTTTTCTTGGGGGATTTTGTGAGGGAAGACTCTTCCCTTTAATACAATGAAATGCTAACAAAGCCTCAGTTGTATATAACTCTTCCATACTACAAAATTTGATGGGATTTTTACAATGATAGATAAAAATACAAGGGTTATGTAACTACAAAATGGGAACTCAAAAGAATTTCGAAGAATGTTTTGAGGTCTCACCATAACTATGTAACAATCCCCCCTCTAGATCTTGTCATCCTTGACAAGACTGCTACTAAGCCTGGGTGGGCATTCCTATCAAGTCAAGTAGTCCATGCATTCATCTTCATCTTTGGTTTGTGGAGTGCCACAAACAGTTTGGAGTCTGCTACAACATGGGTGATTCTTTGTGATTCTTTGTCTCATGCAAAATGACTTTTATGTCCTCCATCTTGGATGTTCTAGAGTAGTGCATGTGCATGGGTGCCTTGTGCACAACCATGTAATGCAGCCCTATGCATGCGTACACTGAGATGCAAAATAAACTTATGCTATTCATGTGCTTTCATAGACCTCAAACTCCAATAGTTAGTATAAGATCAGGTCGTCACTTCATCCAGGGCATCATCAACACCCCTCTCATCATAGCTGCAAAATCACACAAAAATTGGTGAGCATATTTAGGGCCATTAGGAGTTCAAAAACATTTTTTATATGCCACATTGAAATTTTGATATGAGCTCATTTTGGCCTCCACATGAACTATCATAGTGCATATGCAAGAAATTTTGTGCTTTTGTGCCAAACATACATACGTGTTTTGGTTCACCAATACAAACAACTCAAAGTCTTCTATAGGTTTAGCAAAGCTCAATAGGCTAGTTCTGTTCAACTTTTTGAGATACAATCATTTTTATGCATGGAGGTATTTAACAAGTGGGCTAAAAGAAATGATGTATTATGTATGTTAGCTATTGAGAATAGGTTGTATGGTACTAATTACCCATTGTGGGCATATATGATGCATCACGTATTCGTAGAGAAAGGGCTGTGGAATATTGTACATGGGTCTTGAAAAAAATCATACTACACCTACAAATACAACCAATGAAGGTTATGGAGATGGCATTGAAGATGATGATCTTCAAATTCATGTTCATGTTGTGGTTCCTACTACACCTGCTGCAAAAAAGCTTTGTTGGGATCACAGAGATGCTCAAGCATATGCATTGATAGCTTTGTCTATTAAAAGTGCCACTATCCCTCACATTCACTCCTATAAAACAATAAAGGATGCTTGGGGTATGCTTACCACTTTATACTAGGCAACAAATGAGGTCCATGTTTCTTACTTTTAAAAATAGTAGGAGAGTGAGCATATGAATGAAGGAGACTCTATGGACAATTTTTTGACAAACATCAAAGATTTGAAGGAGCAATTGATTTTTGCTAATGAAGTCTTGCCATATAGTTCACTTATGCAAAATGTTCTTAATGGTCTTTCAAATCCATACTAGAGTTTTGATTTTACTCTTCAATTGATGATGAAAGACAATCCAACTGCCTTAAAATTTGAGGAGTTCGTCTGTGTTTTGCTGCAGGAAGATCAGCCCAAGTAGAACATGTCCATTATGTGTGTGGTAGATCAACCTTTCCCAGCTAGTTAGAAGGGCAAAGGTAAATGGAGCTCATCTACTAGTAAGTAGAAATCTGACAATGCTACAAAGTTTGAAGAAGGACGACAAAGATGAGAAGAAAACAAAAAAGGAGAAACAATTTTGCAAATATTGTAAGGGAAATGATCATTTCATAAAGAGTTTTCCATAATTGTCTGTGAAAGAGACAGAGAATAAAGAGGCTATAATGGTTGTTTCATAGGCCTCTACACCTAAAATAGAGTCTACTAATCTTGTTTAGAATGAAGAATGGGCATTTACTACCATACACAGCTATGACCCATCTTCTCATGAGCAATGTAGGTTTTTAGGAGACTAAGATATTTGGTACTTTGATAGTGGGGAAACCAAACATATTACATCGCAGAACAATTTCTCTAGTTCACTCCTACCCCTATAGGGAACGCTATCACATATGCTAACAAACCTTCTTATCCTGTAATGTTATTCGGTAAGATTATTCTAATGGTAGTTCTTTCACATTGTTAGATGGTTTGTATGTACCAAGGATACAGAAAAAATTGTTGTCAATTTTAACATTAGCCAAGGTTGGCTTGGTTGTCAAATTCATTGATGATAGATGTACAATTCATGATCTCTCAAATAATGATGTTAATATTGCTTCTTGCATTTTATGTTGTGGGTTGTATAAGATCATAGACTATGCAAAATCTATGAATGATTCAAATAAGATTCTCAGGCTATCTTAGATGCAAAGCTTTGGCATGCACACTTTGGTCATCTGAATTTTGCTAGTTTGCTATGCTTGCAAAAATCTAAAATGGTGTCCTCTCTGCCCAAACTTGAGGCACCTTGTAAACATGTTTGTGAAGATTGTATTTTGGGCAAATGCAATGTCCATCCTTCCCAAAAGATGGTTTAGTTTGAGCTACTCATAAATTGCAACTTGTTCATAGTGATGTTTGTGGTCCTATGTAATCACCTTCTTTTGGGAAGTACCTTTACTTTATGACTTTTATTAATGATTTCTCTAGGTATGCATGGGTGTATCCATTAAAAGAGAATTCCAAAGCGTTTATGTGCTTCAAACAATTTTTGGTTATGGTTGAAAATCTATCAACATGTAAATTGGGCACCCTCCAATTTGATCAAAGGAGGGAATATATGCCCTATGATTTTAATGCATTTCTAGATGAGGTTGGGATAAAATATGAGTGTATCGTGCCCTATACACCTCAACAAAATTGATTTGTTGAAAGAAAGAACAAGCCTCTCATGGAGATGGTAAGGTGTATGGTCAAAAGCCAGGCTTTAACATATAACTTCTAGCTTGAGGTTGTTATGTGTGCAACATATGTACTTAATAGGTATCAAAACGTCATCTACATCTCTTTGGTTGTATGACATATGCATTAGTTCTTAAACAACAATGCAAGAAATTCAATGACAACTAGTGAAATGTATTTTTGTTGGGTACAATTCAAAAACAAAGGCTATCATTTGTATCATCCATAGGCTAAACACATTTTGATTAGTCGTGATGTTTTTTTTGTGGAAGATGCAATTTAGTCATTACTTTTTTGTAGCAAGGAGACTTCAGTCAACTCTAGAGATCTGTATGACACTTTTCTTCCTGTTTTGTAAAGGTGGATAGTCAAGCACTAGTCGAAATGATGCTATTTCTTAGCCTTCATAGGTTCCATATCATGATACAAATCATTCCATTTATGATGCACTTGTTGATGAGAGGGATGACATAGAAGAGGGTAAAACAATGCCTAAATGGTTGGTGCATACCTAAGTATAACAAATTAGATGCACCTCTATCATATTTTTTTTTCCAAGCTCTCATAGTGCTTCCTTTGCATCAAATTGCTATGCAATGGTTTCCTCTAGTATTTGTGATGAGAATGAAACCTTTTCTTTTGATGAAGCATAAAATTTAAAAAGTTGGATGGTTGCTATGCAATCAGAATATAAAGCTATTATCAAGAATGGTACCTTGTCTTTATCTTATTTGCCTCCAAACAAAAAGTCCATTGGCACTAAATGAGTATACAAGCTAAAATGTAAGCCTGATGGAATATTTGACAAGTATAAGGCTAGGCTTGTTGCAAAAGGTTATGCTCAAGAGAGAGACATTTATTTTGATGAGACCTTTGCACCCACATGCCAAATGGCCACCGTTTGTAGCATCTGTGCACTTGCACCTGATCATGATTGGAATGTACTTCGATTTGACATTAAAACTCTATTTCTAAATCATGACTTACATGAAAAAGTGTATGTATTTTAGCCTCGTGACTTTGTGCAAAAAGGGAATGAAAAAAAAGTGTGTAGTTGAAAAAGGAATTATATGGTTTGAAGCAAGCACCACGTGCTGTGTGTGCTTGATTACACATGGTTTTGAGAACAATCCATATGAGAGAACCTTCTATGTTAAGTGTGTAGAAGATGTACTTCTCATCATTGTTTTGTATGTTGATGACATGCTGCTCTTCATGATGCTGGAGATGCATTCAATGTTTTTATATATCAGCAGGTTGTTGGATGCTTGATTTACTTATGCATAACTTGGCTTGATATTTAGTTTGTTTTCTTTCATATGAGCAAGTTTATGCATTGCCCATGTATCAAGCATTGGTAGGCAGTTAAGCACATCTTTTGCTACTTGAGTGGTACTTAGATACTTGGATTATTTTATCCCAAGGGGGGATCATTATTGCTAGCTTTACATGATTTTTTTGACTCAGACTGGGTTGGTTGGTATGACACTCATGTGTCCACTAGTGGATTTTTGCTTCATGCTTGGTAGCTCATGCATATCTTGGTTGAGCAAGAAGCAACCTATTGTGGCCACTTTTAGTTGTGAGGCTGAGTAGAGGGAAGCTTTGAAAATGATTGTTGTGTGTGCGGCTCAGACACCTTTTGGCTAATTTAGGTATTGGTCAGTCTTCTACAACCACCATCTTCATTGATAGTGAGAGTGCATTCAAAGTTGTGAGGAACCTTGTGTTCCATGTTTGCACAAGGCACATTGAGGTGCACTATCATTATGTCTAGGAGAGGTTCTCTATTGGAGAGATCACTTTGGCATATGTGCCCACATAGGATAACATAGTAGACCTTTTCACAAATGCTCTGCCTAGGGATAAGTTAGAAGCTTTTCACAAAGCTCTTACTTCTATTTGTGGATTGATCTCTTTTGACATCTTTTGGCACTTAATTATACATGAGTGCTAGCTGCTTGTTCACTACATCACTCCTAGGGGGATTTTGTTGATATATTTTGCCAGTAATGTTTGTGAGCACACTTAGGACCTCTAGGGTACTTTTTTCCCTCTTTAGGAGGTTTTTTTCTCGGCTTGGTTATATGCCAATAACCCTAATGGGTTACTTATTCTTGTATATTCACTTGGTAATTCATTAAGTCTTGTGTTGCACTCCAAGGTTCATCATCTTCTTCTTCCTTGTGCTATTTGCATGCTTTCATAGACCTCAAACTCCAACAAGGAGGATGAGGGACTAGTACGACCCTAAAGAAGGGCAAAAATGTGGTCCACCTTGTGCAGACATCTTCTACATCAAGGTATTTAGTCACTATTGATGGTCATAAAATATTTCCTATGTTGGTTGTTGAGGATGAATTGGATGGTACCAACTGCAATTACCCATTGTGGGCATGCATGATGCACCATGTACTAGTAGCAAAAGGGTGGTGAAATATTGTGTAGGGTGTTGAAAAACATCCTACTACACCTGCAAATATAGTGATTGAAGGTGATGTAGATGGTGTTGAAGATGATGATCTTTAATTTCTTGTTCATGCTACAATTATTATTGCACGTATTGTAGAGAAACTTTGTTGGGATGGCAAAGATGCACATGTACATGCATTGATAATTTTATCTAGCAAACATGCCATTATCCCTCACATTCGCTTGTGCAAGATAACAAAAGATGCTTGGGATACTCTTACAACATTCTGACAAGCAAGAAATGAGGCATGTTTTGCTTACCTTCAAAAATAGTTGGAGAGTGAGCATATGAATGAAGGAGATTCAATGGATAGCTTCTTGATGAAGATCAAAGATTAAAAGCAGCAATTGATTTTTGCTGATGAAATTTCCCCAGATAGTTCACTTGTGTAGATTGTTCTTAACGGTCTTCAAGATTCATATCAATTTTTTGCCTCTATCTTAGTTTAATGATGAAAATCAATACAAATGCCTTAACTTTTGAGGAGGTAATATCTATTTTGCCACAAGAAGACCAGTCTAGGCAGAACAATTCAATTATGCATGCAACAAATCAAGATTTCTTGGCTAGCTAGAAGGGCAAAAGTAAATGGCGTGCGTCTACTGGTAAGAAGAAATTTGCCAATGCTACAAAGTCATAGAAGGAAGACCAAGATGAAAAAAAACAAACATATTTTTGTAATTATTGTAAGGAAAATGATAATGTCATAAAGAATTGTCCTAAACTAGTTGCAAAGGAGGGAAAGAAGAGAGAGGATGGAATGGTTGTTGCAGAGGCATCTACACTTTAAACAGAGTCTTCTAATCTTGTTCAAAATGAATAATGGTTATTTACTACTATTGGAACTATGACCCATCTTATCATGAGCAATGTATGTTTGTAGTAGACTTGGATGTTTGGTACTTTGATAGTGGCACAACCAAACATATTATCTACAAGCATAGTTTCTTCGCTTCACTTGAGCCTACCCCTACAGGAATATTGTAGAATGTGCTAAAAAATTGTCTTATCATGTAATGGGAGTTGGAAAGATCATCCTGACTAATATTGATGGTAGTTCTTTCACATTGTCAAATGCCTTATATGTGCTAGGATCAAGAAAAATCTATTATCAATTTTAGCATTAGTCAAGATCGGCTTGGTTGTCAAATTTGTTGATGACAGATGCACAGATCATGATCTCTCAAATTGTGATGTTATTATTGCTTCTAACATTTTGTGTTGAGGGATGTATAAGCTCATAGATTATGCAAAATCTATGAATGATTTAACATGCATAGTTCATGATTCTCAGGCTATCTCAAATGCAAAGTTTTGGCATGCATGTTTTGGTCATTTGATTTTTGCTAGTTTGATTCACTTTCCCAAATAAAAAATGGTTTCCTTTTTGCCCAAACTTGAGGTATCTTCAAGACATGTCTATGAAGGTTGTACTCCTCCTTCCCAAAAGATCGTTCAATTATATCTGCACACAAATTGCAGCTTGTTCAATCTAATGTATGTGGTTATATGTAGACGCCTTCATTTGCGAGTTACCTATACTTTGTGACTTTCATGAAGGTAATAGGCATCTTGAGCCTATTACCTTCATGGATGAAGTCTTGGGCACCAAATCCCAAGTGTTGTTTTCCTCAAGTGCTTCGATCTCTTCCTTCATTGCATGCTTTGGCCTCTTCAAATGATGATGGCTCCTCTTGGTTTATGTCCTGTGCTATGTAGATAGAATGTTTAGTTACTAATGAGGTGTCAAACCCATACCTTTCTGGTTTTTTCTTTTCCCTCATAGATATTCTTAGGCCATGATGTGATGATTCTGCCTCATGTCCAAGTTCCTGCAATTTTGCTTTACCTTTAGACTTCCATGCTTTGATCTTTTCCATGTGAGATTCTTCATCATCCTCTGAGGTGTCTTGTTCTTCAATCTTTGATTGTTCTCTACCAAGCTTTGGAAAATCTTCTTCAAGATCATATGGTAAATTGATCTTCCTGCATGAATCTTCATACCATGAATTGTTCTCATCAAAAACTACATCTTTGCTTACCAAGAATCCTTTGTTGGTAGGGTTGTATAACCTGTAGCCCTTTTGATTGTTGTCATATCCAATAAATACACACCTTTCTGCCTTTGGATCCATCTTGCCTCTAACCTGTGAAGGAACATGAGCAAAAGCAATACATCCAAAAATTTTACAATGATCTAAGCTTGGTCTTCTTCCATTCCAAGCCTCATATGGAGTCATCCCATCAAGGGATTTTGAAGGCAACCTGTTAATCAAGTAAGTGGCTGTAGATACAGCCTTAGCCCATAAGTAATTAGGTAAATGCTTTTCATTTAACATAGACCTTGCAGCTTCAACAATTGTCCTATTCCTCCTTTCTGCCACTCCATTTTGCTCAGGAGTGTACCTTGTAGTTACCTCTCTTTTGATTCCTCTTTCTTGAAGAAAAGAATCAAACTCATGGGAGAAGTATTCTCCCCCTCCATCTGACCTTAGCCTTTTTAGTGATTTACCTGTTTGATTCTCCACAAGAGCCAAATATCTTTTGAAACATGAAAAAACTTCATCTTTGTGTTTCATAAAGAATAGGATAGTCCATCTGCTTCAATCATCAATAAAGGAAACATAATACCTTGATCTAGATATTGAAGCTTCCTTGCTAGGTCCCCAAGAGATCTCCATGCATATAACCTTTCTTCATGAATGGTAACCTGTGAGACTTTCCAAATTGACATGCACTACACTTATAAATCATATGTTGTTTTGATAAGTTAGGAAGTCCAAGTACACTTTGGTCCCTGCAAATTTGCTTTAATGACCTTTCACCAACTCCAAGAGATCTCCATGCATATAACCTTTCTTCATGAATGGTAACCTGTGAGACTTTCCAAATTGACATGCACTACACTTATAAATCATATGTTGTTTTGATAAGTTAGGAAGTCCAAGTACACTTTGGTCCCTGCAAATTTGCTTTAATGACCTTTCACCAATATGTGCTAACCTTTTGTGCCATACTTCCAATTCTGTGAGTGTCTGACTACCATAATTAAAGAGAGCAATGTTTCTAGTTTCCTGTAATTCAAATGTGAACAATCTACCTGTCTTTTCACCTTTTGCAATTCTTCTGAATCCTTGACTTGGATCTTCAACAAATGCTCCTTCTTTTGTGAACCTAACTTGCAACCCTTTCTCTACTATCTGCCCAACACTTATCAAATTCTTTGTAATGGTAGGGACATAGAGTACCTTACTGAGTAGGTTGATGTTTCCATCAGGTGCTTTGACATTGCCTATTTTCTCCGTAGGATGTTTTGTATCATCTCCTGTTTGTACCTCATGCTTATTCCTTGGATCTTCTAAATCTGATAGGAGTGCCACATTTCCTGCCACATGATTTGAACAACCTGAATCTATGTAGAAAACATGCTCATCAGATTTACCTTGTGGCATAGCCATGTTCATGATCAATAATGAATCCTCTTTGTTTGAGTCTTCTGTGTAGTTATTGTAGTCTCTCCTTCCTTTGTAGCCTCCTTGATAGTTTGAATGATTGTAGTTGTTGTAGTTGCCATGGTAGTTGTTGAACCTTCCTCTTGAGTAGCCATAACTTCCTCTATTGTATCCTCTGCCTCTTTGATTCCTAGAATTCCTAAAGCAATTTTCAGTTGTATGATTAGTTAATCCACAAATAGAACATGAGTTGGAGTCTTGGGATCTCCCCCTGCCTTGTCTACCTCCTCTTCCTCTACCTCTGCCATGTCTTCCTCTACCTGCATAGTTAGCTTGATATGTACCTGCTTCATCATCCACTTTCTTTGCCTTTCCTTTGTTATCTTTAGACTTGCTTTTATCCGTGTATAAAGCTGAAGATTGATTACCTTTAGAGCTTTCTCCATTTTTGATAAGCTTTGCCTCTTGAGTAAGTAGTTGTCCAATGAGTGTGTTGAAATCAGGTACATGCATGTCCATGTACAAATCCATAGCTGTGGTGAATGCTTCCCACTTGTCATCTGCCTTCAAGCCATTGATGACCTACCTTACAATTTGCTCTTCATCTATTACCTCTCCAATGCTTCCCAACTGATCCGGTATGTCCTTGAGCTTTGTGACAAAATCAGTCACATTTTGTTTGGGAGCCTTCTTGAGAGTTGTGAAATCCAGCCATAGTTGATGCTTCCTAGCTTTAGTACTTGAAGAAAAGAAAGCTTCAAGTGCATCCCACACTTCCTGAGATGTCTTACAACTTCTAATGTGAGGCAACAAAAAATCTGAGATAGAGTTGAGGAGATAAGACCTTGCAAGTGCATCCTTGGAGCACAATGTGCTCAATCTTTCTTGCTCTTCTTGTGTTGGTTGACTTTTGTTCCTGAAACTTGGCATAACTTCATCTCCAACCACATAACCATATAAACTTCTACCTTGGAGATAGGCTTCCATTCTTAATGACCAAGCTGAGTAGTTACCTCTGTCTAATTTGTCAATTGATGAAGGAAATCCATCTGCCATGTTGTCCAACCTTGCTCTGATACCACTGTGAAGAGATGGATAGGTATGTGCTTGAAGATGAAGAGGTGTTGCAAAATCCTTGATCTACACCAGCCAAATGAACTCTAGAAGTATATGGTGGGCCCTTTTAGCTTGCCAATGGATGTATTAGACACCCTATGTACCTTGGAAGATCACTCTCAAAAAGATAGATCAAAACAGATAAGTTGGAGTTAGCTCAGAGGTGAAAACTTGCTATTCTTGGTTCATACACCTGTCCAGTGTTTTACATAATTCTCTAAGCACAGCAGCAATTAGCTTAATTCCTCTTGGGGAAGTCTAGGTAGCTTAAGGAGCTAACTTTCAAGAGTAATATCATCAAAAATAACAAACTACACACTGAGAATGAGTTTTAACAAGTGATGACATCATCCCGATTTTCACGGGTTGCTACAAAAATAGACCAGTAAGCAGAAAATTCAACATAACTCAAAATGTATGAATCCAATGATTATGAAAATTTGTATGGTTATACTAGACAGTAAGCTAAATTCAACAAGCTTTAAATCACTGAATTTGGATAGGTAACCACTGAGAAACACTTCTGACAAGATGAGTGAAAAAGTCGGGTACCTGACAGAGAAGTGAAGATGAACAGACCCTATTGACTTCAAATGAACATAACTGAAGTTTGCAACATCCAAATGACATGCAAATTTGTGAGCATATATTAGACTTATAGAGCTAACTTTACCAAGTTACATCACTGAAAATGATGCACCAAGCTCAGAGAAAACATCTCTGCAAGCTGACTGAGAAAAACTGAGAGTAATGGCAGTGAGTAGTACACTTCACAAGAACATGGAAAGATGAACTCAAATAATCATGAAAATGAAAGTATATTGCTTGTACAATACAATGACTTACTGGTACATATGTGTGCCTTGTAATCACACCTTGATATGGCATAAAGCTCAGCTCTTGGAGGTCTTCACATAGGTCTCTCTAACCACGACTAAAACTGCCATCTATTTATAGTTGAGTTTGGGAGGCTAACTTCCCTCAATCACTCTCCAATCAAACAATGATTGATTTGATTCTCTACCTACCACAAATCACGAATTTGTGGCTCCTCTTTCCCTTTTTGATCATGTGGACTCAACCACTTAAGATTCTCTTACTTTTACATTAAGTAAACTCTTCAAAAGTTACAAGAGGTAGTTCACAAGTGAACTTTACATAGTCTTCATTTTAAGGCTTTTTCTATGACTTTGTGGGACTCAAGCCAATACTTAGGCTTTTCATAGACTTGCTCCAACATACTTTAGCCCCTTGGTTTTGTGTAGAAAGGGCATGAAAACAAAGTGTGCCATTTGAAAAGGAATTATATGGTTTGAAGAAAGCACCATGTGCGTGGTATGAGAAGATACATGACCTTCTTGCTAGCACATGGTTTCGAGAATGGTCTAGCTAAGAGCACCTTATATGTTAAGCATGCAAATAATGTACTTCAGATCACTTTTGTATATGTCGATGATGTGCTAATCGCTCTTCCAACTGAGAATAACACTATTGAATTTAAGGCTAATTTGAATGGATCTTTTGAGATGAAAGATTTGAGGCATTTGCATCATTATTTGGGCATCAATATATTGACATATTATTGTGTTTTCTTTTTCCTTGAAGATTGAAAACCTATTGCCACTCCCATGGAAACAAGTTTATGGTTGAGTCTTCATGTTGTTGGAGATGCCTTTGATGTTGTTCTCTATCAAAAGGTTGTTGGATGCTTGATTTAATTATCCATAGTTCAGCCTCATATTCAGTTTGATGCCTCTCAGATAAGTAGGTTTATGCATTCCCCAAGTGTCAAGAATTGTCAGACAGTTAAGTACTTTTGCTACTTAAGTGGTATTGGACTACTTGGATTGTTTTATCCCAATGGGAGATAATTACCACAACATTTGCATGCTTTTTTTGACTCAAAATGGGTTGGTTTCTATGGCACTCATGTGTCCACTAGTGGTTTTTAATTCATGCTTGGTAGCTCATGAATATCTTGGTTGAGCAAGAAACAAGCTACTATGGCCACTTCTAGTTGTGAGGCTAATTATAAGGAAGGTTTCATAGTGACTATTGAGTGTGTGTGGCTCATACACCTTTTGGTTGATTTGGGTATTGGTTAGCCTTTTGCTGTCACCATCTTTACTGATAGTCAGACACATTGGTAGTTGGGAGGAACCCCGTGTTCTATGCTCATACAAAGCACATTGAGGTGCACTATTATTATGTCAGGTAAAGCCTCTCTATTGAAGAGATTAGTTTGGTTTATGTGCCCACACAATATAATCTTGCAAACCTTTTGAAAAAGGCTCTTCATATGGAGAAGTTTGAAGCTTTATGCAAAGCTTTGGGCTTACTTACTTCTATGGATTGATTTCTTTCCACATAGCTTATCATTTCCTTATACATGAGTAATAGCTCCCTGTTTGCCAAATCACTCGGAGGGGGGTTTGTTGATACATTTAGATGGTGATGTGAGTGGACACATTTAGGACATCATGGCACTTTTTCCCTCTTTAGGATATTTTTTTTGCACTCGCTTATATATATGCCTATAACCCTAATGGGTCACTTATCTTTGTACATTCATTTGATAATACATTAAGTATTGTGTCATGCTCTAAGCTTCATCTTCTTCCTTGTGTATTTGTGTGCTTCCACAAACCTATAAATCCAACAAAAAAGAGGGTAGAAAAATAAAATAAATAGAAAATTAGAATAAATAGAAAAAGAAATTAAATAGGAAAAGTAAATACATAAAGCTAAATAAAAAATAATTAAGTATAGAAATAAATCAAATTAAAAAATTGAAATGTATGAAATATGAATTGAGTATGCTTTATTTTGTATAATATTGCACTAATGATGTCTTTATTTTAATGGATTTGTTTTCAGACCATTAAAGTGTTTGAACTGATAGATGAATGTTGAGGTGTTCATGGTTGAATTAAAGTTGATGAGAAGATGAAGTGGATACAAACAGGTTTTTGCTAGAGATGACCATCATTCTTCTTGATGAGAGCTTTAATTATCTAAAAGGCAACCAGATGTGTCTTTTGATGCTTCAATTCTTCTATTTCATTTGATTCATTTTTATTCCATGTAGATGAGTTTGGGATGCATTTACGTATCAGTTTAGTCGAAAAATTATCATTTCACATTGTCATAGTTTCCAAATGAAGAACCATCAATGTATCCAATGTCGTATGGCAGTTTCTCACATTCAATGCATTATGAGAAAGGTCTAAATGGTTTTGAAATATATAAGTGTTCATTTTTTAATGTTTATTCAATCCTATCTATTTATTCACCTATAAAATCCAATCAAGCACAAACACAATGTGTATATCATGTATAGGCATCATAGAATCCTAGACTTGATGCACCTAGTGACCTTTTCACTGATAACATTTGCTTTGCCTATAGAGATTTCAATTCATCCTCTTTGCCCAAGCTTGAGGCATCTTCTATGTGGATTAGTGATGACTTGTATTTTTGGGTAAAATGTAGTGTTCCTTCCCCAAATTTAGTTCTATTAGACCTACACATAAATTGCAACTAGTTCAAAGTGATGCTTGTGTTCCTATGTAGGCACCTATACTCTATAGCTTTCATTGATGAATTTTATAGGCATGCATGGGCTCATCCATTGAATACAAAGTTTGAAGTGTTTATGTATTTTAAACAATTATTGGTTATGGTTGAAGATCTATTAACATGCAAAATGGGCACACTCTGTTTTGATCAATGGGGGAGTATATCTCTTCTAAATTTAATGCATTTCTAGTTGACTATGGGATACACAAATCATTGTAAAGTGTCTCATATACATCAACAAAATGGATTTGTTGAGAGGGAAGAAAAATCTCTCATGGCAATGGCAAGGTAAATAGACAAAATTCAAGCTTTACCATGTAACTTTTGGCTTTAGGTTGTTATGTGTGCAACATATGTACTTAACATGTGTCACACTGAAGTATTACAGTATATCACTCCATATGAGGTTTGGCATATTTTCAAGCCATCTATTGCTCATCTACATGTTTTTCGTTGTCTATCATATGCATTAGTGTCTGAACAACAATGTAGGAAATTGCATAGCGTTGTTCAATGTATTTTTATTGGATACAATTACAAAATAAAAGGCTACGATTTGTATCATCCATAGAATAAATGCATTCTATTTAGTTGTGATTTTTTTTTGTGGAAGATGCAATTCAACCCTTACTTTCATCTACCAAGAAGATAATTGTTAGCTCCAAGGATGTGTATGACACTATTACTACCTCTTTTTATAGGTGGAAATTCAAATGCTACTCTTAGTGAGGCAATTTATCAACATTTAAAGGTTTCAAATGAAGATGCATATCAGTCTATTTCTGATGCAAATTTACATTATACACTTAAGTTGATGAGAGAGTGGATATTGAAGAGGCAAAAAATATATCTAAATGGTGTTGGAAAACATTGATACAATGTCATATAGTATATTGTCCATGGTCAAATTTGTCCAGTATCACAGAATCTGTAGAGTTGTCTACTAAATTTCTTTACAAGCAAAGGCGCTGGGCACCGTGGCTAGAGGAGCACCCTCCTATTGAAGTCGCCAGAGTTTAAGTCCTACGAACAGCACTTGGCAACATGTACCAGCAAAAGTTGTTTTTTTATTTATTAAAAACTCACACGAACTAATGGACGGATCGCGGTAGCGTTTTAAAGTGATGAGCATGAACGTGTTTGATTTTTACGAGATCACTTGTGCTTTATACTTTTGGAGGAGCTTTTCAAGAGGACAATCAACTACTATAAAAGAACATGCTTGGTTCATTGTCTATTCATCCTTCACCTAGTTTTAACACAAGCTTTGGAGCTTGGTCCCTCAATAGAGGTGGTGCTTTTTAGCACAGAGCATGTTGAGGAGCAGCTATGGAGTTCTTCTTGAAGAAGAAGAGTGTGCTCACACTCTTGCTTATGGAGAGGATTTACCCTACAACAGCTTGGTGGTGTGGATCAGCCATCTACATAATGTATTTGAAGATTGTCTTCTACATGAAGATTTCGGGTTACTTCAAAGACATTGGATGGTGGTTAACATAAGATTTGCATCTTATGTTAAGAATTCAGGTACATATTCTCTTTATGCACACATGTACTACTTGAAGTTTATGGAGGCAGTGACATCCATATCAGGAGGAGTCCTATTCGGCATAGGTACAAGAGAATCAGTACATATATGCTTCATGCATATTTGGATGAGGTGTTAGAGAAGATATGTTCATATGATTTTGAGGATTTCTGATAGCAAACTTGTTAGCATTCTTTGCTACTTTTGTAAATATGTGATCTTTTCACACACGTGTCTCTTCCATAGCCTAAGTTCAGATGAGGGTTTGCTGATTATCAGTTTTAGACTGATCCTTCCTCTTTCTGTCACTCATATTCACTCTTCTACAACCTATTAGGTCACACATCTCATATATATTCAGATTTCTATCCATACATTTGAATATGTTTGTTACATTTGTATACTCACTCATCCATCTATTTCTGATCACATAGAGTGGTTGAGAGTTTTGCTCCCACATTGTAAATCGAACATTTGTATATATGATAGTGTGAGTAAGCAGTGGCTACAACATTATACCAAGAAATAAATGAGGCTTATGTTGCTTATGTTTTGGCATGTATCTAGATAAAAAATGAAAAGCTCATCCTACGATTAGTGATGGATCAATCTTTTGTATTTCCCCATATCTATAGAGAAATTGATGAACAAAAAAAATTGATCCATGATGAGCACCCTTTGAAACTCTAGCCTGATTAATTATGAGCTCTCCAAATAGAGTTTCAGGTCACTACATGTGATGATCAAATTCACGACTTTTTGAGTTCCACTACTTTTTCCTTGATGGAGATAAGTGACTTTGAACACTCATCCAGGTTCACTTGCCACCTAAGATTCTCATTGGATTTTGATGGCTATGGAGTTTGGAGATCAAGCAAACCAGAGCAAGCTAAGATTAGAAACTCTATGTTAGTTAAAATGTTGTGTTGAGTTTAGTTGATTGAAAGCGTTTCTCAAAGACTCCTCACATAGAATCCTTCGTCCCTTGTGCTTGCATGTGGTGAAGTTGGGAAGAAAACATGTTTGCATATAGCATGTACAACACTTGCTTACAACTTCTAGCAATCAATTTGAATGCACTCTTATTCTTGATCTTTTTTTTTTTGGTCGAAAGACGATTTGATCTTATGAGCAAGTGAAATTGTGTGTGTGTGTGTGTGATTGTTTGGTCTTTTTACACAAATACTCTCATGATTCGTGTCTTCTAGAGAAAAATGGAAATCAAACGTAAAAATTGGCTTCTTCATCTTGAATGCAAAACCAAAATGTTAGTCTTTACAGCATGAGGTATGATGCTAACAAACATTTTCCAAATCAAACAAGCTAGTGGATTATGCACGTCTAAGTGTGCAATTGTTTCGTTTCCTAGTTTTTGAACTCATTGTGCAATCTAGATCAACCATTGTGCAAGATGTCTAAAAAAACATGTAGGTGACGGGTGCTTCATGTGCAATGCGATTCCTGCTTATGCAAGACCCAAAAAATTGATTGGAAAAGAACGTTCAAATTTGAGAAGAGATATTCTCATAATGTAAGCAGGTAGATCACACTTCTACGGATAAATCAATCCAAGAAATAATCACTCGATGCCACCTGACTATCAAGGATCGATTTTTACATGTAGTAGGTCAAAGGGCACATGATTAATGGATGATTACTCTTGAGGTAAGTGACCTTGGGATCAATCCATAGCATACACAAGGACGATTACGGAATTGATTTGAAAACTATGGTACTATCGCAATATGGAGTCTTATGTAATTCAAATAGATAAACCTCAGGGAAACAAAGATGATCATGGATTGGACACTCAAATGATTCAATCTTGATAAGTCAAGTGCCCATATCACAAGGTTTTAGCTGATCATTTCTATAAGATTTAACTCAATCAATGAGTGATCACTGCTAAGTGATTATGTGGAAGTAATTTGTAGGCAATAAATCAGGTAGGTTGGCCATATGGCAAAAATACAAATGCTAGGTTGAAGGGCAATTGGTAGGCAATCAATCAGGAAGAGTGATCATAGGGCAAAAATCCAAATGCTAGGTTGCATGATCATAATGCATATCCACAAGGAAGCATTATCCATATCAAAAGATGATCAGTAGCAATCAATCTTGTTCAATATTTTTGAGCAATTGAATTCATAGTTTGATGGGCAGTGACATATATCCAATCACACAAAGATGATGGTGGTAATGAAATCTTGTGTGGATGGTCTTGTCATTGTTGGATGGGCGATCGAGGTCCTTCTCCAATAGTGCTTAATATCCAAAGTTGAAAGCTATCAGATATTTAGCCTCAAGTTGATAGTGCATTGAATCACATCTATTGCTTGGTTCAAGATGATTAGATTGATCAACTCAATGTAAATGTGATTAAGTTGATCACCTTAATGTGTGTTGATCAATTGATCGAGGCAAGTTTGATTGATTATAAATAAATACAATAAATTGGACATTTTGGTACTCCCTTGATGATTTTTATCCAAAATTATAGAGAGAGAGTTGAGGTGGAAACTTTTCTCCATGAAGTGAAAAGAGCTTTAATCACATGGAAAATTGCAAGGTTACATATTTGCAACTTTCTACTCCATCAAGTAATTTTCCTAGGTGTGGTAACTTCTTCCCAAAATCATGGCAAGTTTCCTAGGCGTGGTAACCTCTTCCCTCAATGGTTCTATAGTATATAGAACAATCCTGCTCATCTACACCTTTAATCCATCCATCCATCCATGAGGAATAGATTCAATCTAGTTGCAATTAAATGTAGTAAGCAAATGTAATGGATCGATCTCCCACGTGATCATCTGCCAGGCCCATTATCAAATCAAAGTGCACACAATCAAAGGATGATTGGTCACATGGTTGAAAAAATTCCAACCTATGATATTTCCCTTCCCACTCATATGTTTGGGTGATGAATGATCCATGATCAGTGTCAATTATCAATGATCAGTGATCGATGATCCATGATCAGTGATCAATGATCCATGATCAGTGATCAATGATCCATGATTAGTGATCAATGATCCATGATCAGTGATCAATGATCCATGATCAGTGATCAATGATCCATGATCAATGATCAATGATCCATGATTAGTGATCAATGAACATGAACCCACATGACCAATAATTTACACTTCAACAATCAAGAAACAATGACTATTCATTAAAATGATGATATCTTCCTCAATATTCACAAAATCATGTGTATGGTAACTCAAAATAGAGTTGCTGAGAAGACTTATAATCATACAAGAGAGAATCCATGAAATATTCTCAAAAATCATAGAATAGAGTTAAAAGATCTCATACTTCACATTATTGCATGCACATTTGAAGAAATAGATCTCAAAATTAATAGAATTGGCCAGAAACAAAGAGCTTCAAGGTGGTAGCACTTATCCAAGTAAGAAAAAAAAAGTTTGACACTATAGAAAATGCAACATACACACTTGCATTAGAGAAGAATATTTATGCACAAATTTTTTAAGAAGAAGAACCTCACCACTCATACTAGCAAAATTGTTTCTAAAAGGTGAGGGAACGGATCTTTTATAGTGGCCTCTTCATGTAGGACTTTAACAAAAGTTTTAAAAATAAAAGATATTTGAAAATACAGTAAGATCATAGATTTTTCTCTTATAATTTTCTACAAGGAGACCCTTCCCTTATGTACATAAGTATTTAGAAGACATCTACATTAAGTAAACTTGCAATGTATGTCTACCAATTTTGTGATTAGTGATTGCTAATAGGGATGAATAGGTGATAATCTATGCCACCTTTTTCAATAAACAGAAACTCCACAAAGCTTGTGTAAAATGAGAAAAAAAATCAAGAAGGACAAGTTACATAATTTTAATTGAAAGTATTCTTATTTGAAATGAGTCAAACTTCTTTTACAAATGAGTTTAGTTTACTTATCCACCTGCTCTATTCCCTGAACCTATGTTTCTTTATACTTGAAACCCTATAAGGCTAGAAAGTCTATGGAAAAATAATAAGTTACAATATTACAATATAAGCACATTAAGGAGTCCTCTAGCATTTTCACATGGCTTGTTGTACACCAAAATGGGTTTTTATTAATAAAGGATAATCATTTTCTTTAAAGAATTTGAACGACTTCCAAGATTCTTTGTCTCCTCATAGCTCTTGTTCTTCTTCACTTTGCTATGCTTCAATATTATGTGCTAGCAAAAGAAAAGTATTTTTAAATGGAAAGTGACCTAAAATTAGAAAATAATTGTACACAATATTTTTTCTTTCACATAAATAAACCTTGTACTTAGATACTAACGAACCTAGGACTTGAGATAATACCTTCCATAAGGAAATATATGTAAATCATACTTTGAGTTGATATAAATGTTTTCTTTTGTAAGGGTTACAACACTACCTATTGGAGATTCTCCAATGAGATAAGATCACTCTAAGTCATATGAGGTAAAATGGCTCTAGAAAGTTTAATGGGGATAAGATCCAAACATGGGAAGCAAAGTTGTAGTAATACTTGATGAAAAAGAATTTGTGGTCCATGATGAAAATGTCAAATGAAAAATACGGATTAAAAAGAAAAGCTTCAAGAGATCAAATGAAAGTAAGATATGAGCATGAGATTTATATTCATTTCATTGATGAATATGAAACAACACAAGAAGCATGTAATGTTTTATAACAAATTTGGAGTAAAGAATAAAAAGCTAGCTGTAGAGCTTAAGAAACAAATCTCAAATTGAAATAGAAGCCTAGATAAGACATGTCAAGCTTAGTAAGTATACATAAAAGTATGGTTCCCTACTTGAATACATTAATCATGAAAACTTGAAAGATGACAAAATTGTTGAGTTACTTAATGCTCTACCAAGAAATTCAAATCAAATATTCACAATCCTTGATTAGAAAGATCTTATTCAAACTTTGTACTAGATGTAGTAATTCACTTCCAAAAAGGAAAATATAAAGTAAAAGCATTACTAATTGTTAGAGTTAGATGTTTGCAGAAGAACATGAACAACATATGGAAGAAGAAGAAGCTTGGAGCACAACACACAATACTGAATGTATTACCACTAGAATGTACAAAGATAAGTAACCCATTAGGGCTATATGCATATATACAAGCCGAGGGAAAAAACCTCCTAAAGAGGGAAAAAAGTGCCTCAGTGGTCCTAGTGTCTTCACACACATCACTACTTAAATATATCAACAAATCCTCCCTAGGAGCGATGTGGTGAACAAGGAGCTATTTGATCTCTGAAACACCGTGAGTATGCTCACCAAATTTCGTGCGATTTTGAGACTGCAACTCGAGAGGTGTAGACGATGCCCTAGATGAAGCAGTGACCTACTTTGATACCAATTATTGGAGTTAGATATCTGCGGAAGCACATGAACAACAAAAGGAAGAAGAAGAAGCTTGGAGCACAACACACAATACTGAATGTATTGCCACTAGAATGAACAAAGATAAGTAACCCGTTAGGGCTATATGTGTATATACAAGCGGGGGGAAAAAACCTTCTAAAGAGGGAAAAAGGTGCCCCATTGGTCCTAGTGTGTTCACATACATCACTACCAAAATATATCAACACTAATTTCTATGGAGAAGTCACTTATCCAATTCATCTAATGCAAAAAAATTAGAAGATGATATGGGAATGGAAAAATTGGGCACAAAATAAAAGATTGTTCGCTTCAAACTATTTCTCTAGGTACCTAAAAAGAGCACACAAAATCAATATGTAGAAAGGGTGAAAGGAATAAAAGATATATATATCAACACATCTTGAAATAAGAAGAGGAAAAAGAAGAAGAAGACAACAAAGAAGGAAAAGAAGAAGAATTATTAGAAGAAGAAGAGGATAAGGAGGAGGAAGAAGAAGAAGAAGGAAAAGAAGAAGAATAGTTAGAGGAAGAAAAAGAAGAAGAAGAAGAAGAAGAAGAAGAAGAAGAAGAAGAAGAAGAAGAAGAAGAAGAAGAAGAAGAGGAGGAGGAGGAGGAGGAGGAGGAAGAAGAAGAAGAAGAAGAAGAAGAAGAAGAAGAAGAAGAAGAAGAAGAAAAAGAAGAAGAAGAAAAAGAAGAAGAAGAAGAAGAATAATAAGAAGAAGAAGATGGTGGAATTATCTGAACATAAAGCTTTGAGCATAGTTCCTTTCTAAGTCTCAGCTGAAGCAAGCCGTTTTCTAAAAGTAGGGGATACCTCATCCTTCGATTTGATAGGATATACCCAAAATTTTCTAGTAGCATCATCTATGAAAGTGACAGTAAAGAGAACCACCTAATGACCTTGTGGGCATAGGACCACACACATGTGTATAAATGAGATCTAAAGGCTGAATTGAAGAGTCAATGTGCATTCTATGTACATTTTTGGTTTGCTTTCCATATTGGCAATGCTCACAAAATGAAAAATCAGAGAAAGGTAACAAAGGTAAGTAGCCAGAATGAGAAAGAGTTTCCATTCCACTATGAGATATATAGCCCAAAGGACCATGCCAAATACAAGCCATAGACTATTCAATAACAGCTAAAAAGTGTTCTTTCTATTATACAAATAAAGGATAAAGTGAGCCAACTTTGCTTCCTTTTGCAATAACCATATTTCCCTTTGATATGCAAAAGGACTGAGCATAGAAGACCACCTTGTAACCAAGGTCATCAAGTTGACCAAGTGACATCAAACTGCATGATAACTGAGGTACATGGAGTACATTATGCATAGTAAATTTTGAACCATCAATGAACTTCACACAACCACATCTCCAATCCTCACAAGGTCACACTGGTAAGAGTCACCAAGTCTCATGGTACCAAGAGAGTTTGCTGCATAATTAGAGAACCATTCTCTGTGTGATGTCACATGGAAAGAAGCACTAGAATCTAGCAGCCACGTGTGGGAAAGAGAATCATCCATAAGAGCCTCAGTTGGCATAGTACTATCAAGTGTCAACACATCAGCATCATCAGAAATAGCATTAATTTTTCAATCTTCACAATCGAAGTAAATGGTGTAGGTAACTATTTAACATGCCCATCAACATTCTATCCTTTACCTTTAGCATTCTTTAATGCATAATAGTCTTTCTTCATGTGTCCTTTCTTATGACAATAATGGAATTCGATATCCCTCTTCCTTGATTTACTTCTACTCTTGTTCCCTTGACCATTTTTTTCCTTGTTCTTGCTCTTGCCACATTGCTGATTCTTTCCTTGGTAACAATCACGAACATTATATGCATCTCCACTCTGAGCGCCACCCATGGATTTTCTACGAATCTCCTCACTCAAGAGTGCTCCACATATGTCATCATAAACCACTTTACCATCAGGTTCTCTATTGCTAATAGTTGTGCAAAACGTATCCCATGATGATGGCAATGTGCAATACAATAAGATTGCTTTCATTTCATTATCCATATCCATTTTGTGAGCCTGTAACTAGGAGAATATAACATCAAACTCATTCAGATGAGTAGCAATAGTATCTGTGTCCTTCATGCAAAGGTAATATAACTTTTCACATCAGATACACTTTATTTGATGCTGTCTCTTTTTCATATGTACTGCATAACTTCTTCCAAAGATCCTCTACACTTTCATAGTCTAATATTGTAAAGTAAACATTATCTGCCAGGTGCAATCAAATAGTAGACCTGGCCATTTCGTCTACTCATCCCAATAATCTTCATCCATGTCAGCAGGCTTCTTTGAGATTCCATTTAGTGGCTTCCATTGCCTCCTTGGAATCAGCACATCTTTAATCTGATTCTTCCATAGAGCAAAGTTTATGCCATCAAATTTTCGAATCTCAAAACAATCTTTGCCCTGCAAGTTATAGCTCCTCCTTAGAACACTAGAATTAGACCCTGATCCACCAAATGTGCCTAAGACCTCTGATGCCATGATGGTAGAGAACTGAATAGAATGATAATGGAGCTAGAAGAGTCCAAACACCACTAAGGCTCAAAGAAGGATGACCAAGTGTTAGATTCTAGGAGAGAATTTAGCAATCTTCCCAGAAAAATGAATTAATGAATAGTAACGACCAACTAGAAGGATTATTTGAGAATAAATGTGCTCACACCAATAAGTGTATCAAGGAGTAAATCAACCAATGTATAGTTGACAAAACCAAAAAATGTGGAAAAATTTTTGCCAGAGTATCCTCTGCAAAATGAGCATATGACTAGTGTAAGAATCTCATAAAACTGCAAGTACTAACATGTTTACCTGCATACTAAATCACTGACTCCACTACATATAATCACTTACCCAAAAGAAGCCAATTAGGCTTATCGAGCACCTATGAACAACTATCATACATCTCCTATGGCGAGGATGGGTAAGTCTTCCACCTGCATCACCGAAGAGGCCCTGACATCTAGGTGTCTCCCAGTTAAAAACCTCACCATGACCTTCTTTATCAAACGTAAAAGGCTTTATGCAGAAACATAACCGCTATATCAATGACCACATGGACATACATAAGCGGTATCCACAACAGCATACGTAGTGTATATGTGCTCAATATATGCTGTAAAATGACACTAAAAGGCTGAATGTACAACCCAAAAACTAGCCAACAACACCTACAAGTGTATATCAACTTTGTTGTTTAGGTTCAAAAGAAAACTTGCATAAATTTGCAGTGGTTGTTCCCACCACAACTGAAAACCTTTTGAGAAACCTATGGTTTTACAAGTGTGGCTGAAAACACAACCCCAAAGGTGAATAATTATCTTCTGAGAAGTACAAAGAACAATCTTCTTGATGTTCTTGAAACTGCGTGAAGAGGCCTATGCATGAAAGTACTCCAAAATGGCTCCCAAAATCACCCCAAAAATGATTCAAAATAGGCTTTGAAAGCAAAGAATCAAGATTTTAGGGACCAAAACATGTTCAAGGTGATGCTAACCTTGGCCTTTCCCATTCCTCAGACACAACAAGACTGTAGCTTAATGGCAAGAGATTGCCACGATTAAGCGAGCTCTGGGGGAACAGTACTGGGATGGGTGACCTCCCGAGAAGTATGGGGAACCTCTATCTTCCTTGTGTTGGGGATGTAAGGGTCATGTGACCTTACCCCCATATTCATATATATATATCATATATAGAGCATTGCCTCAAGAGAGATCATTATGTGGGTTTCAAGGCTCCCACACATGTTCGCGCGTCTTTCCTCTCTTCTCTCTCCCTCCATCTCCTCCTTCCTCCTCTTGTTCTGCACACCAAATCCCTTCATTGGTATCAGAGCATGCTGAAGGCTTGTGTGCAAGAAGCTTCAATGGAAGCTTAGGTGAGAAGAGGTAGAAGTGGAGGTCGGCATCTCTTGATAGCTGTTTAATATTTCAGTCATAACTCGAGCTAAGAAGCTCGGATTGATGCGTTTTAAAGTTCTGTTGATAGCTAACATAGAGAGCTACAACTTCACAGAAGGGCGCAGAACCTGGTTCAGACTTCTAAAGTGCCGAAAATTCGAAAAATGCAGACTGCTGTAGAAGGCGAATCTATATTCACTATGATAGCAGGTCAGTTTTGACATCATAACTTGAGTTCTACAGCTCGGAATTCGATGATTCAACTTGTTGTGCGTATCTTGTAAAGATAGCTACAACTTTGTAGAAGAATTCAGATTCAGATTCTCAGTGCAAGGTCTCCGAAACTGCATAATACAGAGCAGCAGTGTTATAGGTGAAAGTGAAATTGACATCAGGTGCTTCTTTTGTGCGTATCTTGAGCCACACACCTCTGATTGATGTGTTCTTTATCTCGTTACGTAGCCAAGACTCAGATCTTGAAGTTTGTTGAAGACCAAAACTTCAGATTCAGAGGTTATCACCTTTGAAACAGCAAAACACAGAGCAGCACATCTTCACTAATTGCACTTGGAGGTTGAATTTGCTTTGGAACTTCTTCGAGAGAGAATTTATGGTGTGCAAGCTCTTATTTTCAGAGCTTCAAAGCATTGTACATGTATGATCATTGTGTTAGCTCCTCCATATGAGAGTAGAGCATGATCTTGTTACGTGTTTGGCATGTAAGATGACATTGTGGTATACTCTTTTTTGAGGTTTATGTCATCATGAGTTCGATCATGGATGTATAGTGGCATTGTGGTCTATAGCTTGCTTATGCCACTTGGTTATGGATTTAGTTACCAATTGCACACAATTCTATGAGAGTTGATTGTGGATCTTGGTTGGTACTTGTATCTTTGTTTTCTTTGCAGGTACATGATCCAGATTGGAGCCTCAGTTACACGTTTGTTTGTCACCGTTATTAGCATTTGGTCATTGATTGATATGTATTTGCCAGTGTGATTCTTGGCATATGTGGATGGTGATTCCCACATGGTTATTTTGGTTCTAGAGTCCATTTTACAGAGGAGATGTTGTCGAAATTTTATCGGCTTTTATGCTAGAAAGGAGCTCAAGTGGATTTTGAAGCTTGTGCGATAGCTTTAGATCATTGTTGATCTCCATTTACTTGGACTTGGTCACAGGTTGTTTGTGACAGGTTGGACCATGTAGCAGGATTCATTCTTGAGTGGGAGGTGCATCACCATTGTATTGGCATGTATTGCCATTAGTTTTTGGCATGTGTAGTTGCCATTATCTTTGGTTGGATCAGTGACAGGTGGTGACAGGTTACTTATTGTTCTTTGGTTATTGATTATATTGTTTGATTGCTCAGTTTACAGGGAATACTCTGTCGAATTTTTCCTAGGATTATTTCACATCTACTTGGTCACTTTGGAGACTTGGTGGGTAGGCTTATGCTCATGGTTTTATGTGCATGCTAGATGCATGGCTATGTGACAGGTGGTTCACATGGTTTTCTTCTCCGTAGAGATATATGTGATGTGATTTATGCATATGGATATGCAGGTGTGATCCTATTGATGATAGACTATTGTTTCTAGTCTCTTGTTACATTGCTAGTCTCTTGGATTGCCAGCATGATATCTTCTTGATTTGATGGCATTGACTTTCCGAGATGGAAAGCTCAGATATGGCATACATTGGTTCGTGCAGTGTTACACATGTATGTGCATAGAGATGCACAGAGGCCTCGTGACATGCCCGACCACGTATGGATGGATATGGATGCATTGGCTAGCTCCACTATCCGATTACAGCTTGTGGATTCTATATATGAGTCTGTTATGTATGAGGAGACGAGTAGTGCATTATGGCAGAGACTACATGATATGTATGCGAGTCCATTGACTCATGTGAGACATAGATCACATCGATGAGTTCCATGTTGGCATTGTGGTCGTGAGGGCCATATTCGACGACGTTGCTTCAGGCGGATGCGACGATGACATCAGAGACATGCACGTGATGTAGATCAGGTAGTGGTTTCAGGAGAGTCTATGGCAGTTGATTATGCCAGTGATGGTGATATCACTTTCTCCTATGGTTCATCTCATGATTCCTCTTGCTCATTAGGTAGCACACATATGGCTTGGTTGCTTGATGCATTAGCCAATTTTCATGTTACTCCACATCGTGAGTGGTTTTGTCGATTCTCAGGTGAGAGTCGTGGATGTGTGCACATGTCTGATGGTACGGCATATGACATTGAGGGTGCAGGAGATATATGCCTTATGCTACCTAGTGGAGCATCACCTATTCTTACACATGTACGCTATGTGCCTTCATTCCCTATGAGCTTGATTTCAGTTAGCCAGTTACAAGAGAGCAGATGTTATGCATTCCTTGGTAAGCATCATTTTCAGTTGCAGTTGGGACAGCTTATGCTTGTCAGAGGTGCTAGGATTGGGCACAGGTATCCACTGCAGGTACTTCATGTGAGAGACAGTCTCGTCTCAGTGGGAGTTCAGCCTTATGTGCGATGTGAGACTCGTCATGTCTCATTTTGTCTACCTACAGATAGATCTATTGACATTCATGATGCACATGTATGGCATGATTCAGATGCTCAGATGGATGCATATGTAGAGCATGTTTTGGATTCTTGTGATGCTTATGTAGAGCATGATTGTTTTGATCATATGGATGCTCTTGTGGAACACACTTTGGATGATTAGTTAGATGCTTTAGAGCATGATGTGGATGCTCATGTAGAGCATTATGATGATACTCAGTTAGAGTGTGATCATCAGTTTGACCTTGGTGTTGATGTTATGCGGTTAGCTCATGTGGAGCATGATGATACACTTGGTGTGGTAGAGCATGATAGCTCTTATGATACACAGTGTATACCAGAGCATACTAGCTCTCAGGATGCACAGTTAGACACATCCTTGGTTGATAGGATAGCTGATTTGGATGCAGCGGAGTCAGCAATTATGCAGTCATTCTTGGATTCGCTCATGCCAGATGTTGACATAGATGTGTCAGGACATGTTAGTCTTGATGATGGTGCTTTGGATGCCTTGGATATAGGCATGGATGGCATACTTAGGTTAGCCAGGATAGCACATGTTTCGTCAGCATTTGGGAGTCTGATGTACGAGTTATTATGCTCGAGACCAGACATTGCAGTTGCTATTGGAGCATTTGCACTTGGAGTTGTCAGTCGTTCGATGATTGACATAGGCATAGAGCGAGTGGCAGCTTTGCAGGAACTTCATGAGTTCTTGCATCAGTCATATGTGAGCTCGACTCTTGTCGATATGAGTCTAGAGTAGTTTGAGGTACATGGATACACCTTGTTCGAGGCAGTTGGTGTAGGCTGATCTGGTATGGGTAGAGATCCGGACTCTTCCTGTACATTATTGTATAGTCCTACATCATTCTTTGTATATGTTACCACTTATGGTCACATTGACCCTTAAGTGGGAGATTGTTGGGGATATAAGGGTCATGTGACCTTACCCCCATATTCATATATATATATCATATATAGAGCATTGCCTCAAGAGAGATCATTATGTGGGTTTCGAGGCTCCCACGCATGTCCATGCGTCTTTCCTCTCTTCTCTCTCCCTCCATCTCCTCCTTCCTCCTCTTGTTCTACACACCAAAGCCCTTCACCTTGATCGTTGAGGTCCTCCCTCGCACGCAGCCAACGACACCAATGATGACTTTGGTGACTTGGATGACAAGGTATGCCAAGGTCTATGATTTGGTTGCCGCCTTAGTCGAAAGCCTTGGGTGGGTGGATAGGTGCTCGCTTCGCTCACACAAAAGGAACAAAACTTTTGTGATGAAATGCTATGATACTAATGAAATATCTTGATGGCAATGCACCACAATGCGCTCTCCTTCTCGTGAGCTCCACAATGATATCCTCGGAGTAGAAAACCGAGCTCCAAGTACTGCACGTGGTACTCTACACAGAGGCTACAAACTATGCAAAAATAGAGTACACAGGGAGCACGAACACAAACTTCTTAGGTGTTACAAATGTGGTCGAACTTACAATCTCTGGCTGACCTGACCACTATATCTTTTATTAAAGAACATATACAAAGAAGTGTCCGGTGGCCATTTGGCCTTTCACATGGACACTAGTGGTAACAATATCGAGGAAGCAATCAAGGATGATGAACCCATGTTACTTGTGGAGTTAGAATTTAGAGAGCAACCACCTTTTGAGAACTTGTAGACATGGAGTCGAGAACTGTGCATTCAAGGTATGGATGAAAGTTTTATAGAGATTGAAAAGGAAATCTTATCTAGTATCTTGGTGATGGTAATTACAACTAGGAAAGCTATTCATCTCTTAAATCTAATGCCAACCCCTTTCATCCTCATGAGGGAACAGATGAGGTAGTATCTATTAGATATACTCAATACTCCACCCGCATGTGATTGCAAATGATCCATGGTACTCTAAGTTGTACGGCCCCAATTACGAGGAGAAGCCTTTATGAGAGTTCGGACATTTTTGATGAGGTTTATGTGAGACCAGCAAAAATTCTAGATGATCTATGTGAGTCTAGTAAGAAGGCTAGCCATGTTATATACTTTAGTCACACCGGAATTTTGGAGGTATGACACTTCGATAGTCAACCAATCTGGAATTATGGTGATGTATCTAGAATCTTGGAGGAAGTTTGGACGTGTGTAGTCAACCTATTTGGAAGTTTGATTACCAGTTCAGTGGTCCGTATTTGTTTGATGGTCTAAGTTCTATATAGAGACCTACTCAGTCCGATAGTTATAGATGTTTCAAAATATAGATGATCCTGACAGTTATGCCTAAAACATAGCATCAGGCGGTCTCGAAGATCATGCCTAAATTAGTGGATTAGGCAAGCCCATATTATTGAGGAAAATCATATTTATGCACACTATAAAGCCCTTCATCTAGAGTCTATTTATATCGCCATTGAAGCTCCACAGTGGAAGTGCATGGGTGGATAGTATCATCATTTTATATACGTTGATGTTGACAATTAGAGAATTTGAGTTCTCTATCTCTCTATCCATGTACATTTTTGTTAGTGCATTTTGCCTCTTCCTACTCTACCTATCGATCTTATTCCGTTGTGTTATTCCTCTTGATCATTATTTTCTAACATGGTATCATAGCTTAGGAGTTTCTGAGTATCCAAGAAGCAAAAATGGAGAAGTCATAGAATTCTTTGAATGACTTAAAGAGAGAAGATGTCAAGTGGGTGTGTCTTCATCTACTATTGGGAATCAAGGTGGTTCATCAACAGGAGCATGCAGAATACTAACCAGAGTAGTAATGATGTCGGTCATGCAAACATTGTAGATTCGACCACTAGCCTTCATGAAAGGTGAATTTGATGGTACTAATTACACCCTATGGAAATTTAAAATCCCTTTTATCCTTTGAATCTTATGAAAAATGTTTTGCCGAAGGGGAGACTACTAAAGTGTTTGTCACTCGCATAAAGAATCTATGGGATCAAATGGCAGGAGTAGGTGTACCAAAGTCAAGTGAGGAGCTAGATCAACATTATCTTTGAATTTATCCACCAAAGTTTGACGGTTTGGTAACTGCCCTTAATACCCAGACTAGACTACAACCACTAACCTTTGAAGAATTTAGTGCCTTACTCATGGAGGAGGAGCTACAGCTCAAGGCAAGGAATGATAGCGGCAAAGGAGTGGCTCCATTCATGGTAAATGCCAAAGGTACCAAAACTGATTCTTCAAAAGATGGGGACAAAAAGAACGAGGACAAGAAGAAGTTCAAGGGAGAGTTTTTCCACTTCAAGAAGAAAGGCCACAAAATCCAAGACTGTCACATAAAGAAGGCAGAGGAGAAGACTGGCTCTTCAAAAAGTGGCAAGGGTAAAGAGGTTGCTAACACTGCTGAAATTGATCTTGAGTTGTTTGTTATGGTAGAGGAAACATGTTCCTCAGTTGAAGATTCAACTACAGATGACTCATGGGTATTGGAATGGTGCCACTCGTCACATGACAAGCAAAAAGACCTTTACAGTTCCCTACAAGCTCTAGAGGAACCCATCATGGTTAAGGTAGGTAACAATGCAAGATGTCCTGCTAAGGGCAAAGTATGGTGTCTTTCATTAACCATAATGGGGACATTAGAAAGCTTTTGGATGTGTTGTATGTTCCACAAATCAAACAAAATTTAATTTTGGAAGCGTCTATAATTGATCAAGGTCATCAGGTGTCTTTCAACAAGGCAGGAGTTGAGAACAAAAGACTTTCAGCATTATATCTGTGTTGCGCAGACATTTGGTTGATTATTCATTGGTAGATGCAACACCAAAAATACAAATTGTTATTTTGTAAAGATTAGAACTTCAGTATGAGAGTTAGATTAAGCCGTAGAGATTCTTCTTTTCAATTTGTTGTCTGTATACTAGTTATTTACTGTAGAACCTGGTCTTTTCCGGTCCTGACAAAGAACTCCTTCTTCTTGACTCCTTCTCACAGTTGACGTTCCTACACTACTTGCATCTTTGTCTCTCTTCTGATCATTGCGCCTTTACTTCTAGTGTCTTTCTTCCTTTTTTTTGTTGTCGCTTCTTCTTCGACCTTTGCTTATTCTCGTTTTGGTTATTGGGTATTCGTTCTTCGTCTACCTTCTCTCATCCCCTCTACGGTTGCGACTAACTCCTTTCTTGTAACTTCCTTTTGTCTTGCGACACATCCTTATAAATCTCCGCATAATCGTCTTTTTTCTTTTTATTCTTATTTTATTTCTCCAGATGTCCTTACCTTCAACACCTGGCACAGCCCGGTGGGTAATTTTGTCAAAAATTAAACCCGAATTTCACAATCCCTTGATCATATATCTCCCATGCCTATATGGAGATCTGCTCTTCTTGTACTTCTAATTCTTCATTATTAACATCTTCTTCTACACCATCCTCGTTTTCCGAAACATTCTCAGCAAATATCTCCACCTTTTCTTCTAGTGTCTCTTTCAACAACTGTTCCCGCATTTTTGCAATTATCTGTGTCTGTTCTTCAATCTGTTTTTGCTGTTCTGAAATCATACAAACTAAATCTTTTTCATGTTGTGAAACAAAAATTGTCTGCACCTGTTCATATGGCATCTGAATCATACCGAACCAACCACTTTGAAAAATACTCTAGATGTTCTGAACATATTTATGCAGATGCTGCTTCACTTCTCCTATGTCCATCTTCTTCATTAACACAGCATCTAACTGCACACCTTCCTCTTTTAATATTTGCTCTTGTAATTCCTGCAAAACTTTTATTCTCGACTCAAGAACTACCTGATCCACCTGCAATGTAGCATTTAATTCTGAAAAATTCATCATCTCTTTTTGAATCTGTGTTTGTACAGTCATCTGCCATTCTTCCAATTCCTGAATAGAATTCTTTGTACTAGCCAATTCCACCACCAATTGCTTCTTATCATGCTGCAACTCTTCCAACATACATTCCTTTTTATCCAATGCATCCTGAAGTTCTTTAATCTTCTCCTGCAAAGACTGATACCCAGTCTTATTAATTTTAGTCTGTTCATGCCGAAACAATCTGTTCTCCTGAAAAACTAAAAAATCTGACACTTCCTGCAACTTCTTCTTCATCCCTGACACATCATAATTTGAAATATTATCATCTTTCAACATTTTTTCAGCTTCAACCTGTAATTGCTCTTCCACTCGTCTTTTCCGAGACAACCTAAAAGCAGTTCCAAATACTTGCGGCTCCTTAATACTATCTGTCACGGACCGCAAAATTTCTTCCTGTATCTTTGCTTTATACAAATCAGCCTCAATGATTTGACTATTCTGGTTCTTGTCTTGTGCCAGATTACCAGCGCAAAAAAAATCTTCAGAAGTCTGTGAAGGTCTAATCCTTACCTGTCTTATTGCTAACTGTTTCGGCTCATTACTCATCTCTTTATGACCACAAACTTGAATCTGCTTTGGCCACATTTTCTTCTGATCTTCAACGAACTGCACAAATTCGAATAAAGCAGCCAAATATGCTGATAAGCGACTATTTGTTTGCGTCTTACGCCTATCCCCAACGAAAATCTCACTTTGTAAGTGATCATACATCCAATGAGCCCAACTCACCTTTTCTCTTGCCTCTGCATAGGCTAAAGGTGCAAAATTCTCCCTAGACATAGAATCATATTTAATGATAAAACATAATCTTTCCAAATACCATTTTAGTTGTTCCCTTCGATTATAGCTTACATTCCTCATCATATAGTACTGCCGTCTTCCTTGTCGGGGTCCAAAGTCTTTCTTCAAAACCTCCTCCGAACATTTGGGAACTACAACATCATCGTATATAGGCAATTGAAATACTTCTGCAACTAATTCTGGTGAAAATTTTACCTGAAAGGAGAGCTGACCCTTCATTTTCCGCATAATCTCCAACTGACTCTTTACCTCATAATTACCTCTCCAACGTTCCCATGGCAACATAGCAAACTATAATAATCCAATTCTTATGAGCCAATTCTGCTGCAGATCAGACTGTAGATCAACTTCTACTTTAAAATCCTTGAATGACCCCATAAACGTATGCACACCCTTAGTCTTTGTAGATGGTGTTGAAATTGCATCTTCATCTTTCCCTTGTAATGAGTTATCACTTTCCTCCGATGTGGTTTCCTCCCTTCTCACTGTCACTACTCTCTTTCTCATACATCCTCTCATGATTCCTGATTCAAGCACTAATACAGAAAATGCTGAAGTCAATATTATGCTGGAAGCCTTTAAGTAGAACCAAAAATATTCATTCCACAAGTGCGAATGCTTGAACTGCCACTTTCTGTAATGATAAACGTACTGACACACATAACACTTTATGCGACACAATAATGTTGAAGTATGGGTTATCATAAAAATCCTCCACAATCGATTGCCCCACTTATCAATAACCCACTGAATGAAACTTCCACACATGCCAGAAAAATCATGAAAGAAAACACTCATTCGTACCTCAAGAGGATGAAATAGATATTTTAGCTTCTCAATACTGCATTGTATAGTGCAAAAACTTTTAACCAGACAGTTCTGACAGATTATACTTTGCAAGATAAGCATTGGTTGACTACTAACTTCATTGTTATATTCTCCTCGATGCCTCCGCCGCTTATGATTCTGCTGACACAGAATACAAGGCATACTCCTTTCGCACACATCATTATTGACAGACCCAACATATTCTTTAACTTGTTGACCCTCATGCAACAATACTTCATTATTCATCCTTGATCCTGAGCCAACCGATAACGCATTGTTGAACTGCAAGTGTAAACCATGTGCCCATTGTAATCGTAAAAATTTACTCAATGTAATTTTAGACCAACACGAGGTCAAAAAACATTGTACCACCGATAAAAATGTAGAAAAATACACTCTGTTACTGCGATGATCACAAACATTGCTGACGTGTTGTTCTGAATGACATACAACTTGCACCACATTAGCAGATAACCAATCCAAATGTGGCGGCTTCCCTTGAAATAATTTCAACCGAAATCCATTTATGGGCTTGTTTAACCATGTGCCAAACACATCTGCCACATGAAAAGTGCCTTGACCCAAATCTTGGACCATCTGATATGGGCCCTTGTATCTCAATGTGAGCTTTCCTGGATGGGGTCCTAGCTTAGAATTATACACCATCACCCAATCGCCTTCTTTGAATATTTTAAACTTCACATTCTTATTTACCCAGGCTTGTCTCCACCTTTGAATCACTTCGTAATATATGCACTTATCAAACGATCCTCCTCCATCTGTAAAAGGTATTTACTCCTATGTTGAACTGAGACTTCAGGCGACATCTTTTCTGCCGTAACCCTCAAACTGGGAACTACAAACTTCATGGGTACAACTGCCTCCAATCCATAGACCAACCGAAAAGGTGTCATTCCTGTCGTCACTTTAAACGCTGTTCTGAATGACCACAAGGCTGAGTCAAGAAACAAATCCCACTTTTTCTGATTTTCGTGTACCAACTTTTTAAGAATACGCAGTAAAGTTTTATTCGTGCTTTCAGCCTGCCCATTCGCTTGAGGATGATATGCTGTAGTCTTCTTATGCACTATTTGATGAACTCTTGTTAATTCTGAAATCACTTCATTCAGGAAATGAGTACCTCAATCGCTCACTAACTCAATCAGACACCCAAATCTTGTCATAATATTACGATAAAGAAATTTGGCCACACTTGCTGCCTTGTTATCCTTCAGTGCTACTGCCTCCACCCATTTCGTACAGTAATCTGTCGCTACCAATATATAGCTATTACCTTGCTGAGTAGGTTTAATAGGTCCCACAAAATCCATGCCCCATTTTTGAAAAGGATCCAGCGGTAATACCGGATGATCAGTCATACGATCAGAATTATTAGGTTGGCCTAACTTTTGGCAAATCACACAGCCTTTAGCATACTCATGTGCATCTTTTGACACCGTCGGCCACCATAACCCTGCTTGTAATACTTTCTTTCCAGTAATATCACCGGACAAATGTCCTCCTGCTGAACCGGAATGCGCTTCAAGTAACACAGCCGATTGTTCATAGTCTGGAACGCATCTCCTAATAACCTGATCCACGCCCTTCTTGTATAATGCCCTTGCTATCACCAAATATGGCCTACTTTTAAGAGCAAACTTCCTTCTCTGATCAGATGTAAAATGCTGTGGTAATACCCCTTCTGTTAGGAACATTAGTAACTGATCATACCACGAATCTGTCTCGACCGCCGGCGCCGTAAACAAATCAGCATCCGGAAATACATCAAGTACACTAGTGGGTGTTTCTCCTGATTCCAATCAACTGAAATAATCGGCCATCACATGCTCTTTCCCTGGGGTATGCACAATTACAAAATCGAATTCTTGTAACAAAAGCATCCATCTGGCTAATCGGCCTGTTAATAAGGGCTTCTTGATTAAATAAATCAGAGCCTGATGATCCACATGAAACATCACTTTATTGCCCAACAAATAATGTCTAAACTTGTTAAGGGCATACACCATCGCCAACGCTTCTCTTTCGATCACCGGATAATTTCTTTCAGCCGCAGCCAATACCCTGCTGGCATAATAAACAGGTCTATACCAACCTTTATCTTTCTGTTGCATCAAAACCGCACCTACGGCCACATCCGATGCATCAACGAATATGTGAAACGGTATTGACCGATCAGGTGGTTGCAAGATAGGTGCCACCGACACCATCTTTTTTAATAACTGAAATGCCTTCTCTTGAGCTTCTGCCCATATAAACGGAACATCCTTCTTGGTCAAATGCATCAGTGGTGAGGAAATGTTTGCTAAATATCTTAAGAATCGAGAATGCCACTTAATTTGGCCTACAAACCGCATCACTTCTTTAACGTTGGTCGGTGCTTTAGCTGTACGGAGAGCTTCAATTTTCTTAACATCAATCGCCATTCCTGCTTGGGAGATAACATGGCCCAATAAAATCCCACTTCTTACCGCAATCATACTTTTAAACGGATTCAATACCATCCGAAACTGCCGACATCTTTCAAAACATGCTCTCAGGTGTAGTAAGTGCTTAACCATTTCACCGAAAATTGAAAAATCATCAACAAATACCTGCATATGAAGTCCTGAAGATAAGGTTCAAACACTTTATGCGCCACATAATTGAATGATGGTGGTCCATTCTTCAAACCAAAACTCATTAAACACCAAATTCAGTAATAAATGCTGTTTTATGCTGATCCTCCTCAGCCACACTGATCTGATTATAATCAGAAAATCCATCCAAGAAACTATACATTTCATGGCCGGCAACTGCATCCAATACTGCATCACAAAACGGCATAGGAAACGGGTCTGTAATCGTTGCCGCATTTAACTTTCTGTAATCAACGCAAATTCTGAGCTTCCCGTTCTTTTTAGGGACCACTATAATAGGAGATAGCCAAGTCACCTGATTCACTAGTTTGATAAATCAGACTACCAACAACTTATCAATCTCTTCCTTTACTTGTTTAGCAAAATTAGGATTCATTCTATATCGTTGCTGTGCCACAGGTACTGCATCCGCCTTCAGATTAATCCTATGTTGATGCAACTGCGGATCTATACCTTTTACTTGAGTATAATCCCAAGCAAACACATCCACATACTCTTTGAGCAAGCAAATAAGAGCCTCCTTAAACTTTCCTTCCAATGTTTTACCAATTCGCACCATCTTGGGTTCAACTTCTGTTCCTAAATTAACCTCTTGAAGCTCTTCCTCCTGCACGCACATAGAACCTGCATACTTCTGATCATAAAGCCTTTCCGTTCGCATAATTATCTCTTCCTCCTGGTGTTCCATGTGCTGCTGCACCGGAACCTTCATACATTGATCAAATATTTTTTGTAACTGGGCACCTGCCACCTGTTCACCAGGAAGTGACTCTTCTTCGTTTGGCCCACCACTATAATCCTTACTTAATACTCCTTCTACATCGACTTCTAATACTGGCACCACCATTGGGTTTGCCTGCAAAAACTTTTCCTCTTCGTCATCTTCAATCTCATCTGCTAAATTAATAGTCTGAGCCATCAACGGTTTTTCCTGTACCGACATGTTTTTTCGCCCACGCATAGGAATTGTCACTTGCTTTTTACCTTTGGTAATCATTACTACATTCAAACCCCAACCCTGCTTAATTTTAGCAATCCGAAACCAAGGTCTTCCTAACAACATTTCATACGGGTACGCTGACTCCGTCATTCGAATAACTACAAAATTGACCATGAATGTCATACCGGAAATAATAATTTGTTGTTGCTTCAAAATACCAACAGGCTGGACTCGTGTTTGATCCGCCATTTTGACTTGAAAAGGGGCTGGAGCCAATGCTCTGCTTCACATTTCAATAAAAATATGTTCAGGTAATATATTTACCCCTGATCCTCCATCTAGCAATACTTCGGCAAAACTCCGCTTATTGTACTGCACCTGAATTACCGGTATGACAAAATCCACATCTGCGGGATCAATACTGTTGGCCGAAATTGAAGGGATCATCCTACTCCCGGGCTCGGTCTGATATCCAAGTAGCTTTCTCAATAATTTTTCACGAAAGACCGGTACTAAAGATAATAGCTGATCCAAAGACAACTGTAACGGTGCACTAATAATGTCAGCAAACCAGTCATTTGCCAAGTCTTGTTGACACTGAGCCTTATCCTGCTCCATCATAGGCGGTACCAACTTCACACCCTTTTGTCGCTCGGTCCGGTCGTCACCCTTTACCAGATTAGCAGGCTCGTGTCGAACCTGCTCCAAAACCTTATCTCGAATTTGCCGTTGTTCGTGCCAGTCAATAGGGCCTTTATTTTTTGATCTAGTAACCGCCAATACTTCAACTTCTGCATTTTTGCCACATTGCGTACCCTCACACTGCCCTTGATTGTTACCATGCATTCGAGCAGATGTACTGGGTGCATCAGGGGTCCTATCGACTTGTTCTGGCCATTCAATCAGCATGACATTTGCCTGAGCCGCCTGCTGCCCCTGTTGTTGATGTTGTCCCTGCTGATTATGCTGGTTATACCGAACGACAGGTATACCCCTTTCTTCACGATGCTTAACCCACAAAGGACAATTCGGCCCTATCCAATGATCAGGAGCTGAACAATACCCACAAGGCATGACCCTTGGTGGTCGACCTTGTTAATTGCCGTGTTGATTATTTCCTTGCCGATTTCCTTGATCTCTCCATGGGGGTCTTACCTGTTGCTGTCTCTGGAAGTTACCTCGCCCTTAGATAGGAATAGCCTGATTGGCCGCCACGTCGTTTAGATTTCTATTGTCTTGCCGAGAACTTTGCCCTCTATTCTTAGGGTTATACCAACACTGGGTTGTGGTATGTCCCTCTTTGTCACAGATATCACAAAATCGTGTTTCCTTTGGAGCCAATATAGAATACCCATGTTTCTTTAACTTACGAATCCATGCCTCCTCTTTACGATGTTTAGATTTAATCTTACGATGCTTTGTCTTCACTATTTCTGCATCATAATCATCAGTATCAGAATCATCAAAACTCTTACCTGACTCCATTTCTGAATCCGATCCAACCTCTGAACCAAAATCAGACTGCTGCTTTTTTGCTCGTCCAAACCTTCTCTCAACACGCGCTGCTGCTAACAATGTCCACACTGGCCACCGCATGTCTGATGGTGCTCCTTAAACCTTAAAAAAAAAAACCTGCCAACATCTCATCAGTAGGTCGTTCATTACCTTGCAGCCTGTCCATTAAAGTCCTAAACTTCTGAGCATAGTCTTCTACTAGCATAGTCTTTTGTCTGATAGCCCGCAACTTCCTTAATACATCAGAAGGCGTCTTTTCTTTTCGAAACCGTTGTAAGAATGCGATTTTTAAATCATCATACGTAGCAAAATGGGTAATGCCATATTGACTGAACCAGCTCATAGCTCGTCCTTCCAACGTGGCTTCAAACTGTTGAAGTTTAATATCGTCACCATAGAGAGCTGGATATCCATTTGCTATCCATTTTATTTCGAATTGAGCTACATGGCAATCAGCATCTTCCTTAGCGGTTGCACTGAAATGAGCCGCCTTGACTTTGGGATTTGGAGGTGGTTGAGCCATTGGCTGTGGTTGAGGTGTGCACCTAGTTCTATGACCGGTCGCCCCTGCAAGTGGATCAAATTGGAGTCGTCTTCTTACCCCTACAGCTGTTTCTGTGAGGAATAACGCTGAGGATGTCTCCACGTTCGCTGCTCTTGCCTGTGCCCTCGTAAAATATACTTTGCTAAAGCGATTTCGCCTGCTCCTCATTCATGTCTTTGTGGCTGCTGCGGCCATACAGTAGGATCGCCAATTGTGTTGAGGGTTCTCCGGTTCAACACAACATCGTCTAACTAACAAAATCAGATTTTACCGGAACATCACCAGAATATAACCGGAATATCACTGGAAACATTCATTCTGCTAGTTTTCTGCTAATTCAAAGTTTACATAGTCCTTCTACACTTTATTCTTGCAATAGATTTACAGATTTCCTTTTTTGCACTCACATATATTTCAAGTCAATTGCACTCTGACATAGTACAGTCTGAGTCACTCAAACAAACTTAACCGTAAACAAAAGACTTTCAGCATTATATCTGTGCTGCGCAGACATTTGGTTGATTATTCATTGGTAGATGCAACACCAAAAATACAGATTGTTGTTTTGTAAAGATTAGAACTTCAGTATGAGAGTTAGATTAAGCCGCAAAGATTCTTCTTTTCAATTTGTTGTCTGTATACTGGTTATTTACTGTAGAACCTGGTCTTTTCCGGTCCTGACAAAGAACTCCTTCTTCTTGACTCCTTCTCACAGTTGACGTTCCTACACTACTTGCATCTTCGTCTCTCTTCTGATCATTGCGCCTTTACTTCTAGTGTCTTTCTTCCTTTTTTCTGTTGTCGCTTCTTCTTCGACCTTTGCTTATTCTCGTTTTGGTTATTGGGTCTTCGTTCTTCGTCTACCTTCTCTCATCCCCTCTACGGTTGCGACTAACTCCTTTCTTGTAACTTCCTTTTGTCTTGCGACACATCCTTATAAATCTCCGCATAATCGTCTTTTTTCTTTTTATTCTTATTTTATTTCTCCAGATGTCCTTACCTTCAACACTCGTCAACGACTACACCAAGAAGATGTGGATGTACTTTGTTCATGATAAGGCTCAAGCTTTTGGTAAGTTTAAAGAATGGCTTTAGCTTGTTGAAACTAAAACAAGGAAAAATTTGAAGAAGTTCAGGACGGATGGTGGTGGTGAGTTCATATAAACAAAATTTGATGATTTTTGTAAGGGCAAAGGAATCAAGCATGAACTCACAACGGTGCATAGCCCTCAATAGAACGGTGTTGCTGAATGTCAGAATTGAACCATCATGGAAATGGCTAGGTGCATGTTGAAGGGAAAAGGACTACCTAATCATTTTTGGGTAGAGTTCATAAACACAGCTATTACATCTTGAATCATTGCTACACTAAGGTACTTGATGGAAAGACTCCACAAGAAGCCTGCATTGGTAGAAAGCCTTCTGTTTCCCATTTCAAAGTGTTCGGAAGTGAGTGTTATGTACACATTTCGGACAAAGAGAGAAACAAGCTTCAACCAAAAAGCTCCAAATGTATCTTCTTAGGATAAGATGTAGAAAACAAAACTTATAAACTTTATGACTCGGAGGCAAAGAAGATCATAACGAGTTGCAATGTGGTGTTCAAGGAGGAGTAGCCACATGCAGTGGAAGAAGAAAAACAAGCTTCCACTCCATCGACAAACAAAGAAGTAATCCACTATGAACCTAATCCAAGAGCTAGCCCTTTTATGGAAGAGAAGGAAGCATCATCCTTAGATGATGAGACTGTAAGTCATCAACTTGGAGTCATTCAAATGGAAAAGCCATTGCCACGATGGATGAGGCAGCTCTATGATTTCAGAAATCCCATTCCACAATCAATTGAACAGATTGCGGATGGTCCAAGATGGTCACAGAGAATAGAGGAACAGAGACGAACAGAAGCCCATATTGTAAACTCAACATTGATGGTTGAGATTATCGGCAAACAAGAAAAGAAGCCAACAAGTGTGGAAGAAGCACTCCAAAATCTGGACTGGAGAACTACTAGTGAAGTGACCTCCAAAGCGGAAGTTCATCAAACCAAGTGGATCTGGAAGCTAAAATACAAGGCTGATGGTACTTTGGAGAAGTACAAAGCTAGACTTGTTGCACACGGCTATTCCCAAGTCGAAGGCATTGACTTCGGCGAATCATTTGCCCTAACAGCAAGGATGACTACTATTTGGCTAGTACTAGTTGTGGCTATACATAAATGATGGGCAATATACCACATGGATGTCAAATCAGCATTCCTAAATGGAGACCTCAAGGAGGAGATATATGTGTCTCAGCCACCAAGGTTTGAGGCTTCGCATTCAGAGAACAAAGTATGTAAGCTAAAAAAGGCATTGTATGGGCTAAAACAAGATCGGAGAGCTTGGTACCAACAGATAGATAGGTATCTTTTGGATATAGGATTCAAAAGATGTACTTCTGAAGCTAATTTGTATGTTTGAAAGATAGGGGGAAGCTAATTATGCTTGTACTCTATGTAGATGACCTTGTAATCATTGGAAATGATGACTCACTTCTCAAACAAATGAAAGATGCCTTGAGCTCAAAGATTGAAATGATGGATTTGGGATTAATGCATTATTTCTTAGGCCTTGAAGTCCAACAAGAAACAGGGAAGATCTTTATCTCACAACAAAAGTATGCAAAGCATGTGTTGAAGGCATTTGACATGGAGGATTGCAAAGAAATCTCTACCCTGATGGAAGTCAACACTAAATTATCTCTTGAAGATATTTCATCTCCGAAGGATATTGGAAGATACAGGAGATTAGTCGGAAGTCTCATTTACTTGTGAAATAGTAGACCGGATATTTCTTATGTTTTTGGCATATTAAGCAGGTTCTCTAATAAGCCGTGTCGAACTCATTGGAAGGCATGCATGTGGATACTCAAGTATGTCAAAGGAACCATTGAGTATGGTATTCTTTACGGTGAAGGATCATCTCTAAGTGGATACCGTGACTAAGATTGGGCAGTGGATCTTGATTCCAGAAAATGAATTTTTGGATGTTGCTTCTCTTTAGGTTTTGGGATTTATTCTTGGATTAGTAAGAAGCAATCGACCATAGCGCTATCTTCTACTGAAGCTGAGTACAAAGCGGCATGTTTTGCTGCATGTGAAGAAGTATGGTTGAGAAGGATTCTATGGCATATATGAATTCAAGAATAGGAGGCTACAAGGTTGAGATGCGACAACTAGAGTTGCATAGCCATCTCCAAGAATCCTATTTGCCATGCACATACTAAGCACATAGAAATCCAGTATCACTATATGTCAGAGTAGATCGAGGAAGGAATTTTGAAGTTGAGCTATTGTCGATTAGATGAAAATGGAGTAGACATTTTCACCAAGGCTCTGGGGAGAGAGTAATTGCATTGACATCTTCAGAAGCTTGGCATTGGACCAAGAAGGTAGTTCACCACAGGTGGACATTGAGGGGTGGTAGATATACTCAATACTCCACGTGCATGTGAATGCAAATGATCCATGGTACTCTAAGTTGTACGACCCATTATGAGGAGAAGCCTTTATGAGAGTCAGGACGTTTGTGATGAGGTCTACATGAGACCAACAAAAGTTCTAAATGATCTATGTGACTCTAGTTAGAAGGCTGGCCAAGGTATATACTTTAGTCACACTTGAATTCCAGAGGTATAATAGTTTGTAGTCAACCAATCTGGAATTACAGTGATGTATCTAGAATCCCGGAGGAAGTTAAGAAGTGTGTAGTCAACTTGTTTGGAAGTTTGGTTACCAGTTTGGTGGTCTGGATTTGTCTGATGGTCTAAGTTCTATCTAGAGACCTACTCAGTCTGGTAATTATAGACGTTTCGAAATTATAGATGATCCTGATAGTTATGCCTAAAACATAGCATCAGGCAGTCCGAGAGATCATGCCTAAATCAGTGGATTAGGTAGGCCTAGATTATTGAGGAAAATCACGGTTATGCACACTATAAAGCCCTTCATTTAGAGTTTGTCTATATTTCCATTGAAGCTTCACAATGGGAGTGCACGGGTGGAGAGTATCATCATCATATATACATTGCTACTGACAATTAGAGAATTTGAGTTCTCTGTCTCTCTATCTGTGTACATTTTTTTGTTTTGCATCTGACAAAGCCTGAGAATCATGTACTGCACATGTTGAATCATTCATAAATTTTTCATAGTCTATGAGCTTATACAGCCCATGACATAAAATGCTATAAGCAATAATGACATCACCATTTGAAAGATCATGAACTGTACATCTGTCACTAACAAATTCACAACCAAGCCAATCTTGGCTAAAGCTCAAACTGATGATAGATTCTTCTTGATCCTTGGCACAAATAAAGCATCTAACAATGTAAAAGAACTAACATCAACAATAGTCAAAATGATCTTACCAACTGCCATGATAGGATAAGAGGAGTTGTTGGCGCATGTGACAGTATTCCTTGCAAGGGTAGGGTCGAGTGAAGTGAAGAAACTACACTGTGAGGTAATATGTTTGGTTTCCCCACTATCAAAGTACCAAACATCTGAGTCTACTATAGACATACACTGTTCATGAGAAGATGGGTCATAACTGCAAATAGTGGTGAATGCCCATTCTTCATTCTACATAAGACTAGTAGACTTCTTTTTGGGTGTAGAGGCCTCTACAACAACCATTCTAGCCTCTTTCTTCCTTGCCTCTTAAGCAGCCAGTTTTGGGCAACTCCTTATAACATGATCATTTCCTTTACAGTACTTGCAAAACAATTTCTGCTTTTTTGTTTTCTTATCGTCTCTATCATCCTTCTTTGATTGTGCACAATCAGTAGATTTTTGCTTACTAGTAGAAGAGCTCCATTTACCTTTGCCCTTCTAACTAGCTAGGAAAGCTTGATTTGCAACATGCATAATGGACCCATTCTACCTAGACTGATTTTCTTGCAATAGAACATAGAATAACTCCTCAAATGTTAAGGCATTTGGATTGACATTCATCATCAAACGAAGAATAGAAGAAAAACTCTGATATGAATCGAGAAGACCATTCAAGACAATTAGCATAAGTGAATTGTAAGGCAAGTCTTTATTAGCAGAAATCAACCGTTCCTTCAAATCTTTGATATTTGTTAGAAAATTGTCCATGGAATCTCCTTCATTCATGTGCTCACTCTCCAACTGTTTTTGAAGGTAAGCAACACGAGCCTCATTCCTTGCTAGGTATAAAGTGGTAAGTGTATCCCAAGCATCCTTAGCTATTTTGCAAGAGCAAATGTGAGGAATAATGGCACGTTTGATAGATAAGGCTATCAATACATGTACCTAAGCATCTCTGCCATTCCAACAAAATTGCTCTACAATAGGTACAGCAGGAGCTACAACACGAATAGGGATATGAAGAATATCACCATCTTCAAGGCCGTCTCCATCACCTTCAACAACTGTGCTTGTAGGTGTAATAGGATGTTTTTAACACCTTGCACAATATTCCATGGTCCTTTTGCAAGCAATACATGATGCATCATATAATCCCATAATGGGTAATTGGTACCGTCCAACTTATCCTCAACAACCAACATACGGAATACATTAGTGCTTTCCACTAACTAAAATACCCTGATGCCAAAAAATGATTTTATCTCAAAAAGTTGAACATAACGCCCCTAGTAAGTTCTAGTAAACATGTAATAGACTTTGAGGTGCTTATACTAGCAAACCAAAACTTGTACATATTTTTGGCACAAAAAGGCAAAGCTGCCTGCACAAGCACTGTGATAGTGCATTCGGAGGTTGAAACGAGCTCATATCACGATTTCGACACACAAAGCAAAGCCATTCTGAACTCCTAATCACCTTGAGTATGATCACCAATTTTTGTGCGGTTCTGAGAGTGTGACTGGAGGGGTGTCAATGACACCCTAGATGAAGCGATGACCTGCTTTGATAAAAAATTGTTGGAGTTTGAGTTTTGTATAAGCAAATGAACAACACAAGGAGGAAGAAGAAGAAGAGGCTTGGAGCACAACACACAATATTGAATGTATTACCACTAGAATGTACAAAAGATCAGTAGCCCATTAGGGTAATAGGCATATATACAATCCGGGGGAAAAAGCCTCCTAAAGAGGGAAAAAAATGCATCGAGGGTCCTAGTGTGTTCACACACATCACTATCTAAATATATCGATAGTAATATGATGAACCACAATACAGATCAATCTAGGTATAATAGTAGGAATCAGACTACTTCAACTAATCGCATGCATCTAGAACCTTGCACCAATGCTCATTGGTATTCTATTATTGCTATGCATAATGTTCAAGTAAATGACTCTGATAGTCTTGGAGTTGCACCATATTCAATTTTTTTGGGTAATCAAGGTCCAAATAGGCCAAGTTATTTGGGATATGGCTGAGGTTGCAGAACTTTTGATCATTACCACTAAGATGATGCAGATTACCCCAATGAAGGAAAAGGTTCCCAGTGCCATTTTTGTTTAGAATTCAGCCATATTTGTGCGGATTATCTTGGTGCTTAGGACTATGATTGACAGAAGGAGGAGGCAAGATTGAAAGCTCCAATGAAAAATATGGTAATGCTTTCTTTTGAAGAATCCACAATGATGGTAGTTACCTGGTCAGGTAAAAGATTTTGGCTTGAAGTTCACATGCATCACCCTACCCAAATATATCAACAAACCCCCCTCGGGGGATGCGGTGAACAAGAAGCTAGCACTCATGTATAAGGAAGTTCCAAGCTATGTGGAAAGAGAACAATCCACAAAAGGAAGTAAGCCCAAAGCTTTGCAAAAAGCTTCAAACTTCTTCCTAGGTAGAGCGTTTGTGGAAAGTTCCACAACCTTACCTTGTGTGGGCACATACACCAAACTAATTTCTCTAGTAAGGAACTTCTCTTTGACATAATGATATTGCACCTCAATTTCCTTTGTTCAAGCAAAGAATATAGGGTTCCTCACAACTACTAATGTGCTCTGACTGTTAGTGAAGGTGGCAGTGGTAGAAGAGTGACCAACACCCAAATCAACCAAAGGTATATGAGCCACACATAGTCAATAGTCGCTATGAAAGTTACCCTATACTCAGCCTCACAACTAGAAATGACCACAATAGGTTGCTTCTTACTCAACCAAGATATGCATGAGCTACCAAGCATGAAGCAAAGACCACTCATGGACACACACGTTTCATAACAACCATTCTAGTTAGAGACAAGAAAAGCATGTGAAGCCAACATTAATAATCCCCCCGTGGGATAAAACAATCCAAGTAGCCAGGTATTACTCAAGTAGCAAAAGATATGCTTAACCATTTGCTAGTGCTTGATACTTGAGCAATGCATAAACTTGCTTATTTGAGAGACAACAAACTAAGTATCAGGCTAAGTTATGCATAAGTAAATCAAGCATCCAACAACCCCCTAATAGAGAATAACATCAAATGCATCTCCAACATGATGAAGACTCAATCGTAAACCTATTTCCATAGGATTGATAGTAGGTTTGCAATCTTCAAGGCCAAAGTGCTGCAATACACTAATGAAAGTAGTGTAGAACTCCGATCCTATAGGCAAGTAAGTGAACAAGCTCAAGTGAACATGGTGGAAACATGCGATGATGAATTAATGGATTATGTGGTTCCACTTATTTCGGTATGGTATAAGAACACCCAGATTTTGAAGATATTGATTGATGGTGGGTCCAAGGTTAACATTGCCACCATGCCAATCTATAGATAATTGGGTTGGACTAAAATATAGCCTACTCCATTTTATATTCGAATGGCAGATCAATCAAGCATCGAGCAAATTGGTCTTATAAAGGATGTCACAATTAAATTCTAGAATATCTCTTTTAAAGTAACATTTATGATCATAGAATTAATTGGTAAAAATACTCATTATAACCTTTTGTTGGGATGCGCTTGGCTCAAATAGTCTAAGGTACAATAGATTGGGGGTCCCAAGCAATCACTTTTTGGAGGGGCACAAGAAGAACTCTATACCATTGGATGATCGTCAAGAGTATTTGAAGGCCTAACTACCCACTATTGCAGAGCCTACCCACATGATTGATGGATTAGAGGAGGATGAGGAATTGAAATTGCTGGAAGCCAATCATGATCTTTGGTCAGTGGGACTAATAGATATTTTGGAGGCCTTGGCCAAAATGAATCAAGACCTTGTCGTAGCCTCTATACAACCAGAGGAGGTGGCTCTCTCTAAGGATGAAGATATAGCATGATTGGCAAAGGAAGATGTCCTCACTCACACCAGTGTACATATTCAGAAGGATCAAATCGAACAAGTAAATGTTGGCACTGAAGCTTTGCCACATATAGTCAAGATAGGTGCTTACTTAGTTGGTCATTTTTGTCAAGCCCTACTTCACTTATTAACTGAATTTAAAGATGTATTTGCTTGGAATTATTCTGATATGAAAGGGTTAGATCCTTGATTTTATCAGCATAAGATAGTCCTCAAATCGGATGCTTCCCTGGTGGTTCAACATCGTTATAAAATGAATGTAAATTTTGCCAAAGAGGTAAAAGAAGAATTGGATTGCTTGTTGAAATTTGGATTCATAATTTTGATTGAGTATCCAGAATCGGTATCCCTCATTGTAATTGTTGCCAAGAAAAATAAACAACTCAAGATTTGTGTGGACTATAGAAAATTGAATGCTACTACAATCCCTAATCCTTTTGCACTACCATTTTTGGACACCATGTTAGATGAAGTTGCGGGTAGGGAAATGTATTCTTTTCTTGATGGGTTTAGAGGCCATAATCAGGTGAGGATGTTGGAAGGTGATATCCCAAAAACAACGTTCATTACAAATTGGGGTGTATTCACCTGTACCATAATGTGGTTTGGTTTACAAAATGTTCCCAATACATTTTAGCATTGTATACAACAAATTTTTGCACCATTTTTGATAAATTTTATGCGTGTATTTCTAGATGATTTCTCAGTTTTCGGATATCAAGTTGATCATTTAGAGAAATTTTATCTCTATTTTACAAAGTGTCGAGAAGTTCAATTAAGCTTGGATCTGCGAAAATCAGTTTTTGGTGTAAAATGTGGAAAGTTGTTAGGGCATATCATTTCTTGTCAAGGAATTGCAGTGGATATGGACAAGGTCAAAGTGGTCTTACAAGTACCTTTGCCATGTATTCCCAAAGAATTTCTATGGTTTTTAGGCTAGATTCGGTGGCATGGGTGGCATTTAAGATACTTAGCTCATATTGTGATGCGATTGAATGCTCTGGTCCATGTCAAGCCTTCCAAATTTTAGTGGAATCTGGAGAGTGATATGGCTTTCCATCGATTTTTGTAATTGGCACCGTGTTAATGAAAAAGTAGGTAGATCATGGTCTAGACCAATTTATTATGCAAGTCGACGACTGAACACTATAGAAAAGAACTATTCGGTAACTGAATGAGAATGTGTTAGTTTAATTTATTCCATAAAAAATTTTGGCATTATTTGTTGGGTCGAGCATTGACTTTCCATGTCGACCATTCTATCTTAGCTTGCTTTATTTAGTTAAGCAGCAAAATCTGGTGGGAAGATTATCTAGATGGGTGCTTCTTTTATAGGAATTTGATTATGATGTACTCCATCGTCTGGGATCTTCTCATATCATTGCTTACTTCTTGTCACAATTGGATAATGGTGAGCCACTGAATGGACTCAATGACTCTTTCCCTGATGAGGACTTATTTCATATTGCAAATTAGTCTGAGCCAGATCTAGGTACTCCAACCTGGTACAAGGAGATGCTTTCTTTCTGGCAACTAGTGTCCCATCATCGCATTTGTGCTCTATAGCCAAAAAAGTTTGGCATTCCACAGTTGTGGATTCAATTCTTGACCAACTATACTATAAGGATGTGATGGGTATTTGGTTGCATTGCATGCCACCGCATGAAGTACCATCAATTATTTCGGAGGCTCATTACGGTATGTCTGGTGGTCATCTGAGTACAAAGCTCACAGTGCATAAAATTTTACATAGTGGATTATGGTGGCCAACTATGCATAAAGATGTTTGTGAACATGTACTAAATTGTGATCCTTGGCAATGTATGGGTGAACCTTAGGATATTAATTGATTCCCCTTATAACCCATCTTACCCTTGGAGCCATTTTAGAAATGGGGACTTGATTTTATTGGTCCTATCTGCTCTCTAGCTATGTCACATAAAACTTTTATTTTGACTTTTATAGATTATTGTACACGATGGGTGGAAGCTTGATGTTTGTGCCATTCAACTGTGCATGGTGTAGCTACATTTTAATTATAGAATTATTCCCTCGATATGGTCTTTCATTGGAGCTCGTTTCAAATCGGGTTACTCATTTCCTAAATCAGCTTATAAATTCCATCACATATTATTTTCAAATTGCACATAAATTTAGTTCCCCATATTATCCTCATGCAAATGGATTGGCCGAAAGCACCAACAAAGTTCTCTTAACTATGCTGCAAAAATTTCTTTTGGAATGTCCAAATAAATGGGAAGAATACTTATCTTTCGTTTTGTGGGCTTATCAAAATTCATATAAGGTGTCTACTGGTTTCACACCCTTTAAACTTGTTTACGATTTGGAAGCCATAGTGCCTATTGAAATTAATATTCCCAGTTTACGGATTGCGGTTCAAAAAAGACTTTTACAAGAAGATTTGTTAGATTTTTTGATTGATACATTGCAACAACTCAACAAACATTTCTACAATAGGTTTTTTTACTGATGCAAGTAGTTCAAAATCGGCAAAGTTGTTGGCATGATAGACAATTAAGAACTCCTATTTTTCGACCAGGAGATCCAGTTCAATTATTTAGTTCCAAAATGAAAAGACAGACAAGAAATTTCAAATTACAGTGGACAAGTCCTTTTTGGATCCATCACAAAATTGTTCCTGCTATGTTTTAGCTAGTCACACTGTTGGCTGAAATTTTATGGACTCGAGTCAATGGGTCCAAGATGTAGCCTTACTATAGTTAGTGTTTCAGTTAGTAGCTGTATATAGTGTATATATTTTTAGAATAAAGTGACAGTTGTCACACATTGAATAAATGTCATCATGACTTATGAAAGGTGGCTTTGGACATCAAAAACTTTTAGTGAATCTTTAGCATGATGCGATCGCAGTAAATTTGCATGCAGCATTAAATGCCCTCTATGTTGAATTGTGCACATGTAGATACTTATGATTATCTGCTCAACATCATTGCTTTATTCTATTCAAACCCTAGAGTCTTTTATCACAAAGTTTTACTCGTACTTTGTATAGTTGCACTCCTGTTCACTCTCTCTTTCTACTAAAGATGACATGCATAGTTTTACCCAATATTCTCAAGTTTTCTGACATGAGCCCATTAGTGATCCCTGATCACTTAATGCTGCATCATGTGGATTGGTTCCAATGTCATGTATTTCTCCAGTATGCACAAATTTAGTGGCCCAATATCCCTAATCACCCTATGATTACCTCCGTTGTGCAACAATGTCATGACCAACTTGAAGAATCAGGGGATCAAATTGTGTTTATAGTTTTGCATTGGACAAATGACTTGACTGGTGATCGACCCAACGTATATTGAAACCCAATTGAATGTTAGTAATCAAGGGATAATAGCACCAACAAAATTAGCTTCAATAGAGGGGATGGAACACATGTATGATCGAGCATGTTATGGAGAGTATAAATATGCAAGACTCCTAGATACAAACCCATGGAAGTTTGGATTGAATTTGGCTACATTAGTAGTTTTTGTGTAGTCTAGGCCTTATGGAGTTTCTCAGATGTTGTATTCATTGATGAAGGACACTGTCGTAGCAGAAGTTCATGTCGACTAGGCTGAGGTAATTTTTAGGAGGATTGAGAAGGAGGCACAAAGGCTATGCAGGCCAGCCCATAAGCACCACCAACTCGATACAAAGCTAGGTGTGCTCTTGGCCTTGTTGGTCCCTACAACATCTCTACTTGGATTGCATCAGTTTACTGTGATAGATAAAGAAAGTTTCCTTCAAACATGTAAGAGACATGGTAAAAGAGTATTACCCAACTTGTAACACCCTTCGAATGTCGAGAAGCGAGCGTGGGTCCATATTGTTCAGGAAGCTATGCACCAAGTGGAAGAACAACAACAAGGTAGAATGTAGGAGCAAATGGAGGAAGAGCTCTGAGAGAAACAATAACAGAAAGCTGTGGTAGTTGCTGAAGCCCAACAATGGCAATAGGTAGCAGCGGATGAGGCTGCTGAGCGACAACAACAACAACAGCAAATGAAAGGCAATGGTCCAAAAGGGCAACCTCAACAACAACAAACACAGAGCCAAGCACCTGATGGGAAACAACAACAACAACAGATGTGTGGTGAAGGCCTAGGTCAAACTAGAGTACTTGACCCCTTAATATAGTAGAGACCCATGGGTGGTAAGCATGTTAAACCTCCTCAAAAATTGTAGCATGAACAAGATTCTCAGCCTTTGACATCACGACGAATACAAACTAAGTAGCTCTCATAGTCAAGGAGATAAAGTCCAATTACCCACTATAAATGGTTCTAGATTGTATTCTGCACTGTAAAGGAAGCATACTTTGATGCCAAATCTGTGTATCACTGTGAAGTCTAAATCTATTTGTCTATTGTATTGAGTTGTACCATTTGTTAAAGTTGTATAGTGTTAGGGAATAAGAAACACACTAGAAACTATCTGGTAACTTCCATTCCCCAAACCTATTTGTTGTCTAAAAAGTATTTTCATTGATTCTAGAGCAGCCAAACAATGGTTTAATTGATCCTTGATGCTTTTTTGATCTTTTGTCTCTAGATTTCTTGGAGTCGATCACAAGTGATTCATGATAGCTTGGACTAATCTGCAAGATTTATTCTCAACTAGGAATGTATTGCCATTTATTGGTGCATATTGCTCTCGAATTCTTGGCACGTGTATTTGCCATTGTCTATGCCTCGATCAATGATAGATGGTGTTATGTTATTCATTGTTTTTGCCACTATTATCTTTCTTTTATTGCTTAGATTACAAGAGATACTCTATTGGATTTTTTGAGGATTCTTTGCATCTCAATGGGAGTTCAATCTTATGTGCAAGGTGAGACTTGTTATGTCTCATTTTGTGTAAATCTATTGACATTCTTGATGCACATATATGACAAAATTCAGATGTTCATGATGCTTATATAGAGCATGATTTTGGCTGCTTAGGCACTAATGCATATGCCAAAAAACCAAAAAAATGTAGATGAGCAATAGATGGCTTTTGACCATGCCAGACCTCATATGGAGTGATAGATCATAGTTCTTTTGTGGGACACCTGTTAAGTACATATGCTGCACATATAATAGCCTCAAGCCAGAAGCTATGTGTCAAAGCCTAACTTTTGACCATGCACCTCACCATCTCCATGAGAGACATGGTCTTTCTTTCAACAAATCCATTTTAATGAGGTATATGACACAATACATTGATGTTTTATACCATGATCAGTTAGAAATGCATTAAAATAAGAAGACATGTATTATACATTGATGTTTTACACCATCAATGTATTATGCATTAAAATAAGAAGACATGTATCAATGTCATATAATACATTGATGTTTTATACCATGATCAGTTAGAAATGCATTAAAATAAGAAGACATGTATTCGCCCCTTTGATCAGAATGGAGGGTTCCCAATTTACATGTTTACAAATTTTCAACCATAACAAAAAATTATTCAAAGCACATAAATACTTTGGACTTTTCTTTTCGTGTATACACCCATGCATGCTTGGAGAAATCATCAATAAAAGTCACAAAGTAAAGGTAGTTTCGAGAAGAAGGTGCTTGCATAGGACCACAAACATCACTATGAACAAGCTATAATTTCTGAGCAACTCAAGCTGAACCATCTTTTGGGAAGGATGAATGCTAGATTTTTCCCAAAATATACCCTTCACAGACATGTTTAGAAGGTGCCCCAAATTTGGGTAGAGAGGAAACAGTTAAAATTTCTCTAGGCATAACAAACTAGCAAAATTCAGATGACCAAAGCGTGCATGCCAAAGTTTTGCATTTGAGATAGCTTGAGAATCTTGAATCACACATGTTGAATCATTCACATATTTTGCATAGTCTATGAGCTTACATATCCCATGACATAAAATGCAAGAAGCAATAATAACATTGCCATTTGAGAGATTATGAACAAATATATCTTTCATCAACAAATTTGATAATCAAGCTCTTGATCCTTGGTGGATACAACACATCTTATAGTGTGAAAGAACTACCAACAGTAGTAGTCAGAATGATCTTACTAATTCCCACTAGAGGATAAGAGGATTTGTTAGCACATGTGGCAGTATTCCCTATAGGGGAAAACTCAAGTGAACTGAAGAAAGTGCACTGCGAGGTGTGCAAAATGATATGAGGTGATTGTAAAGTTGTGTATGGCTTACAAAACTTGCAAACATGGCATAGTACATCCTCTTCATTTGTGGTATTGTTTGTGCTTGTTTACCTCTAAGGGCACATAAGTCTTCAATACTTGGGGTAGATTCTATGGAAACTTTGTAAGCTAGACACACATAAATTGTAAGGCATCCATTGAGAACCTGCTTCATGTGACAACAAGTCAAAGCTAACTAGAGTTGTTCCATAATCTAGTGGGATAGGTCCAATTATTGACCATGCTCCTAAGCTACATGTAATACAAACCAAATTCCCTTGTGGGATTTTGTGAATCTATCTTGCCCTAGGAAAGAAAAGTGATCCATGCATATGCTTAAATGTGTAGAAAAGTTAGGTATTATGACCACCATCTGTGCAAGCTTTACGATCTCCCTCTTTCCCATCAATTTTTGGCACTAAAATCTCCTTGTTGGACGGAATATGATTCTCTAACATGTAAAGATTCCTTGATCAACATATTTGTCAAATTAAATCTCTTACTAGAATCATTATCACCAAGAATTAGAACTACAAATGTACAATGCAAATCCTTTTTCTTTCCCCATGTGAGTGCATGTATCATCTAGTAGCATCCATAGAAGTCAGTCTTGGGATGCATGTGTTGAATTGGTTGTCCAAAAAAACTTTCTACCAAAGTGAGCATAGGTCTTCATGGTTGTATAGGCCTTTCTCATGGGTCTAAACTGGAATCTACCTCATCTACTATCATATTCAGCTCTTGCCTCCCATATTTTTTATGTGTTCCCTAGAGATCATGTGAGGTTTTGGAACTACTGTGAATTGTTTGTGAACTATTCTACCACATTTTCAAGAGGTTCTTCAATGGGTATTTCTCCTAGATCAATCCCAAACTCAAGAGGAGGGTGAAGAGGTCCTTCCTTTGTTGGTATATTGTGATAGTTAAGTGGTTATTGGCTAGTGGGAGGCACATCCACGATGAACTAGTTCAAAGAGCCTAAATCTAATAAGATGGATGCAACATTATTAAGGGAAAAGATATTTGATCCCAATATGGCAAGACTATAGTCCTTATCCATCATTGAGGTTAGCCCAAAGCCTTAGCCCTTTCCATGCACTATGCATATGGGCTTGATTTGTGTTTAATACTTGTCTTGGAGATATCATGTATGCAAAATTTGGATATGCAATAGCTTATCATGGTGCAATATTGTGTAATGGAAGCTCAATTAATCATTACAATGGATACATGTTGGATTACATGTTTTAGGTTTGTAGCAAAATATGAATAAAAAGAGTGCATATGATTATTAAAAGGCTTATTAAAAGGTTTATGTGTAGATTTGCTTGTTAGAGAGATGACATGGCTTAAGGATGTTTTTTTCAATATAGGTTTGTGCATATCAATGACTTGGAGGGCTTTTTGGGCACCCATTTCCAAGTTTAATGTGGCTTAAGATTTGATGGCTTCATTTGAAATGACTAGAAGTATATAGAAGAGACATATGAGGAGCAAATAGTTCAAGATGAAAAAGAGTAAGGAGATTTTCTAGAAGATAGACTAGGAGGACTATACGTCAAGCATGCATTGGGCACCCATATGCACATAGCATTAGGTTGAACCTTTTGCAAGTGATTTGGTACCAAAATCTTGCACATCAAAAGGTCGTGATCAAGATTAACATGTTGAGATTGAGCTGAATCCACCAAAGGATGAATTGGTTGATTATTAGAGGGACAAATTATTTAACCACATTCTTTCTTCACCCACACCTAATTCTACTTCAAAAGAGTTTTTTCAATAGTTGAGCATCGTTTTCTTTGCCTCTTCATGGGCATGTTGAAATTTTGTGTAGTAAGCCTCATCTCTCATGGAGTTATGTCCTCACCGATACTCTCATAGAAGAGGAAGATCTTGGAAAATAAGGGAGCTCCAATGGGTCCCTATCACACATGGGAAATGATGAAAACTCATGTAGTAATGATTCATGCATACACACATCATCGGGTGATTCAACAAGGGCATTAGCTATAGCATAGGAGGCATATAATCATATAATTAAGCTCTACCCTTGAATGCTTACAATAACAAGACTTTTTTGAAGATTAAGGTTGATTTCCTATTTGTAAAGACAATCCTAGCCCAAGACCAAGGGTTCCATTAGGTCCTTATCATGATAGTGGTCATGGTAATGTCCTTGAGTAGAATTGAAACATCCATCTCACCCAAGCATGGAGTTTCCACTCCATCTATGCCTGTCAAATAGGCTTCCAATGTTGTTGTTGATGTGTGAAACATCACAAGAAATGAATTAATGTGATACTAGAGCACCTCTATGGTCACCATTAACTCAATACTTCTCCAAACTTTGAGAAAAGATTTCTTAAACTAAAAACTTTGCTTCTACAGAAATTTCTAGTCACTCAAATGACACACCTTCACTCTTTTACTTATTTATCTTAGCAAAGATACTATTTCTTCACAAAATTTTGGTCTATGAAAATAGAAGAGAAGAGCTTTCCAACAAGCTGTTATTTGCAAGAAATGGATCTCTAGAACTCAAGTTATGGCCTTCACAATATGATTATGTCTAACTGCAAAAATTAGAAATTTTGGTTGTTATAGTAAGATCGCTTGTCTAAAAATGGAAATTCGATGCTTGGCATCGACTTGCAACCAAAAGTCGATGTTAGGCATCAACTCGGTGCTTTTTCAACCACTTTTTCATAGCCTAAAATACCCCCTTTAATACAGATATGAACAAGACCACTTTCATGTGGGAAGTCGATGCCAGACATCGTCGACTTTATGCTAAAAGGTGATGCCAGGCATCGAGTTCCTGCACAAAACTCATGTTTTCAAGAAGATTTAACAGTAGTTAGAACTCAAAGGATAAAACACAGACTTATCAGCACAAACTCGATTCCAAGCATTGAGTTGCTTGAAAACTTGAACTTTTGAAACTCATCACACAATAGGCAAGGATGGAGATGATGGAGAGAGTCGCATACACAGAACTTTAACTATTTCTTCTCATAGCTATGAAAAACTCAGAAGTTTACAGGTGCTTTCTCTCTCAAAGAAGCTCGACTATACTTAGTCATACAAAATGAACTTTTTCTCACTCCAACTACCTCTCTTCCATATCGACTCAGTTGATACAAACTAACTTATATAGTTTTTCTCAATCTCGTGACTTTTAAAAAACTTCTAGAACTAAAGTGAACTAACTTTACAAATATAATACACTTGTGAATATGTCCCTTCACATAGGCATGTGGTTTTCTTTTAAAGCTTTGACCTTCAAATACATGTCAATTAGTGATTGTTTCTCCAACAGCTCCCCCTCAATCACTAATTGACATTCTTTGTTTCTTCATATCATCTTCTTTTCTTTTACTCCTGCCATGCTTTTGAATTTGCTCGTCTTCACACCATCCAAGCTCTTTGTCATTATATTTTCTATCTGATCCTTTTTAGAAATGTACTCCACTTCAATTTCTTTCTCCATTTCCTTTTCTCTCAGGAAATGTTAATGTATCTCTATATGTTTTGTTTTTGCATGAAATACTGGATTTGCTACAAGATAACGTGAACTCATATTATCTCCATGTATTGTAAGTATACCTTGATCAATGCCCAAGCTTTTGAACAATGTCTGCATCCATATGACCTCCTTAGCTACTTCCACAAGTCCTTTGTACTCAGCTTCAGTTGATGACAATGCTACTGTATGTTGTTTCTTTGAACACGAACGTACAAGCTTATCACTAATATATATCATGTATCCATGTGTTGATCTCCTGTCATCTTGATTACCTACCCAGTCTGAGTCACTATATGCTCTCAACTTCAAATCTGATGTAAACGGATAATACAATCCTTCCTTTATAGTTCCTTTTACATATCTGAGAACTCTTTGACCTGCAATCCAATGTGAGTCCTTTGGACAATGCATGAATTGTGATAAAACTCCCATTGCATAACTAAGATCAGGTCTTGTTAGTGTAGCATAAATCAAACTACCCACAAGAGATTGATACTGCCTCATATCTTTATGTTCTGCACCATCATATTTACTGAGCTTGTGGTTGACTTCTAGTGGGGTTGAAGCTTCTCTACAATTTTCCATTCCAAACTTCTTCAACAAGTTCAGAAGATACCTTTCTTGTGACACATATATGCCACAATCTGTATAAGTGACTTCCATTCCAAGAAAGTATAATAACTTTCCAAGATCACTGATCTTAAACTCTTTCTCAAGTAATCTCTTTACCTCTTTGATTCCTTCATCTGAAGTAATTGTGACTATAATGTCATCTACATAAATACAAATGTAGATTGTACCTTCCTTTGTTCTTTTGATGAGTAGACTTGGATCTGATTTTGAACTTTGATATCCAAGATCATTGAGATACTTCACTAGTCTATAGTTCCATGCTCTTAGAGCTTGCTTCAATCCATAGAGTGCTCTTCTCAAACTGCAAACAAAATTTGGATACCTGGAATCTATAAACCCTTGAGGTTGTTCCAGGTATACCTCATCTGATATGTATCCATTCAAGAATGCATTCTTTATATCCAATTGACTTCGGGTCCATCTTTTTGAAGCTGCAATAGCAATGATTGTCCTTATAGTTGACATCTTAGTTACAGGACTGAATGTCTCTTCATAATCTATGCCATAGGTTTGGGCATAGACTTTCACCACCAATCTAGCTTTGTATCTGGCTATACTTCCATCTGCAAGCTTCTTCACTTTATAAACCCATTTATTAACAATTACCTTCTTACCATTTGGTTTAGGAACAAGTTACCATGTCTTGTTCTCCTCTAGTGCATTGAATTCTTCCTTCATTGCTTCTTCTCATTGCTTCTTACCTTTTGCTTCATCATAGTTATGAGGTTCTTCATCATCTTTGACCATATATGCATAGTTCTTCTTAGTTATGTAAGAAGTATCATAAGAATACCTTTCTGGTTGCCTTCTTGTCCTACTTGACCTCCTTGGTTCACATTCTTCATATGTGTTTGGATACACCTCTTCATCAAATATAGGAGCTTCTTCATTTCTTCTTGCTAATACACTTCTACATGTACTTGCTTGCATATAGTCTTCATGTTCATTCACCTGCACACTTGATTTTCCTTTCTCACATCTTCTTACCTCTTCTTCAAATTCTTCAGCTGTATGACTTTGATATGCATACCAACTTTTCTTTCATCAAATGTAACATCTCTAGAAACAAGAATTTTTTTGGTTAGAGGATTCCACAACCTGTAACCCATCTGCTTTTCATCATAACCAATGAACACATATTTTTTTTCCTTTGATTCAAGTTTATGTCTAAGTTGTGATGGTACATAAGCATATGCAATTGATCCAAACACTTTACAATGATCTAGTGTTGGTTTCTTACCCCACCAAGCTTCATATGGAGTCATTCCATTGAGAGCTACACATGGTAATCTATTCACAAGATATGTAGCTGTATTTACAGCCTCAACCCAAAGATAATTTGGACAATTCTTCTCCTTCAACATAGCTCTAGCAAAATCAACCAAAGTCCTGTTTCTTCTTTCTGCTACACCATTTTGTTGTGGTGTATACCTGCAAGTTATTTCTCTTTTAATACCTGCATTCCAAAGATAATCATCAAACTCTTGGGGGAAGTGTTCTCCCCCTCCATCAGACCTCAATCTCTTAAGCTTTTGACCTATGACTCTCTCTGCATATGCATGCAAATGCTTGAAGGATCCAAACACTTCTAATCTTTCCTTCAAAACATACAAAATTATCCATCTTGTAGCATCATAAATGAAAAGAACATAATACCTTGATCCACTGATAGATCCTTCTTTTGTTGGTCCCCATACATCTGTATGAATGAGATCTAGTAATCCATCATGTTTGAAACCTTTCTTTTGAAATGGTAACTTGTGTGTTTTTCCCATCTACATGCTTCACATTTATAAACCATATGTTGACTCTGCACATTTGGTAATCCTAGAACAGATTGATTTGCAACCATAGCTTTAATTCCTCTTTCATTGAAATGACCTAATCTCTTATGCCAGAGATCAAGTTCTATAATCACTCCTTCACCATGTGTAAGCAAAGCTTGACCAATGTTTCCTTGCACTCTTAAAGTAAAGAGTCTACCTTCTTTCTTACCACAGACAATCTGATTATATCCATTTTTTGGATCTTCAACAAATACTCCTTCATTTGTAAACCTAACTTGAAAACCTTTTTCAATTGTCAGTCCCATGCTAATCAAGCTTTTAGGTATTGTGGGAATTATACAAAACATTGGTTAGCAAATCTGTTCCACTCTTGCATTTCACTTTTCCAATTGAATGTACACTATGTCTTGTATTATCACATGTTTGAACTGTATGATAAAAAATGCCTTTTTCCAATTCTGACATCAATTCTATGTTTCTTGGCAAATGATTAGAACATCCAGAGTCAATGTAAAATCCCTTTAGATCTTCTTTATCTGATGTGCTAATTGGGTTCATCAACAATGATGTATGGCCTTCATTCTGTGTGTGATTTGCATAATTGTAGTAGGTGGTGTTGTAGGATTGATTCTGTCCCCAACTTCTTCCTCCACCTCTACCATAGCCTCCTCTTTGACTTTGTCTACCTCTTTGAAAATTACTTCGATATCTTCCACATCTACCTCTGCTATTGTTATTCTAATTTTGATTTGATCCTTGCTGATTGTGCCAATAGTCATGAGCCAAATGATTACTCAATCCACAGATCCAACAAGCCTTCTTATTGTTATTCGGATTACCTCTTCCTCTTCCAAAGCCTCTTGATCTTCCTCTGCCAATGCCTTTACCTCTAGCATAATAAACTTGAGAACTCGATTCCTCTTCATCCTTTGCTTTACTTTTATCTCCTTTCTTCTTGTTCTTCATGTACATTGTAGAACTTTGTCCTTTATCTCCATCTCCCTTCAAGTCTTGCTCAAATGTGAGCATCAAACCAAGCAATTGATTCAAATCTGGAACAAAATGATTCAAATAAAGTTTTGTTGAAAAGATAAAAGGTTTCCACCTTTCATCTCCTCTCAAACTTGCAACTAGTTGAGCAATCAATCTACGATCTTCAACATCTTCATCTATGGATCCAAGACTATCTGCTAGATCCTTCATCTTAGTGACATAATCACAAATACTTTGACTTGGATTCTTCTTGAATGTTGTAAACTCTTACCATAGACTTGCTTTCCTTGCTTTGGTAGTACTTTGGAAATGATATTCCAATGCATTCCATATAGCTCCAGATGATTCCAATCCTCTGATGTGTGGTAGCAAATGATCTAAATACAATGTATTGTAGATATAAGCTTTTGCACTTGCATCCTTCTTCTACTAATGCTTTAAAGCATCTAACTCTTCTTTCTTTGGTCAGCTTTCATCTTCAAATACTGGCTTCTCTTCTTCACCTGTTACATATACCATGAGATCCTTACTCATAAGTAAGGCTTCCATTCTCATCACCCATGCGGGATAATTATCTCTGTCTAATTTGTCAATGGAGATATGATCTGCCATACTACTTTCCTTCTCCTGCAACCTATGAGCTTAAAGGATAAAGGATAATACTTTTTGAAGTTCTTTGTGTATGAAGATAGTTTTGAAGTAACCTTTCAATGCCTTGAGTCTTCGAATGCTTTAGCTTTCAAACTTTAATGAAAACTTTTCAAAAACTTCTTGTACCTTTGTTGCCTTTTGCTCTCTAGAACCTTTTTGCTCTAATACCACTTGTTGATGTGTGAAACCTCATAAGAAATGAATTAATGTGACACTAGAACACCTCTATGGTCACCATTAACCCAATGATTCTCCAAAATTTGAGGAAAAGGTTGCTTAAACTGAAAACTTTGCTTCTGCAGAAATTTCTTGTCACTGAAATGACATACCTTCACTCTTTTGCTTATTTCTCTTAGCACATATATTATTTCTTCAAGATCTTTTGGTATATGAAAGTAGAAGAGAAAAACAAGCTATTATTTGCAAGAAATGGATCTCTAGAACTCAAGTTATGGCCTTCACAATATGACTATATCTAACTGCCAAAATTGGAAATTTTGCCTGTTATAGTAAGAGCACCTATCTAAAAATGGAAATTTGATGCCTAGCATTGACTTGCAACCAAAAGTCCATGCCAAGCATTGACTTGGTGCTTTTTTAGCCAATTTTTTAGTGCTAGAAATACCTCCTTTAACATAGATATGAACAAGACCACTTTTATGTGGGAAGTCGATGCTAGGCATTGAATTTATGTTGAAACTCGATGCTAGGCATCGAGTTGCTCCACAAAACTCATGTTTTCAAGAAGATTTAATAGTAGTTAGAACTCAGAGAATAAAACACAGACTTATCAACACAAACTCGATGCCAGGCATCGAGTTGCTTGGAAACTTGAACTTTTGAAACTCATCACATAGTAGGCAAACATGGAGATGATGGAGAGAGTCTCATACACACACTTTAACTATTTCTTCTCATAGCTATGAAAAACTCAGAAGTTTACAGGTGCTTTCTCTCTCAGAGAAGCCCGACTATACTCAGTCATACAAAATGAACTTTTTCTCACTCTAACTACCTCTCTTCCACATTGCGTCAGTTGATACAAACTGACTTATATAGTTTTTCTCAACCTCGTGACTTTTAAAAAACTTCTAGAACTAAAGTGAAATAACTTTACAAATATACTACACTTGTGAATTTGTCCCTTCACATAGGCATGTGGTTTTCTTTAAAGCTTTGACCTTCAAATACATGTCCAATTAGTGATTGTTTCTCCAACAGTTGTAACATGAATGCCCAATCCTTGAGAGCATGAAAACATGATACACTAGTTACTGCACCCAAATCTACAAGTTTATCATTGTCACAGTCTTGAGGCCATGCCCTAGAGAGACCACAAAAAATGTATGTCTATCAATCAGTCCTAGGATGATAAGGGAATCATACTTGTCTCACAACCATGTGATATCATGATGGACTAGAATTAGCATGCAATGCTCCTTTTTCACAATTTTATTTGTTTGATGTGCTTGAGCACTTCATCTTATATCACCATGCATGAAAATCCTATTGATAATCATAGGTCCATATCTGCATTTTTCCAACTTATGAATGTGTTGCTTTAAGTTATATACCAATCCTAAGTTTCCTATGTTTAAGGATTATTCCTTGATGTGATCATCATAATATTATTTTTATCTCTTCATAGAAGCATACATACCTACTACAACATGTAGGCATGTTTCTTCTAACTTCTCTAATTTTTTCCATGGTTCCAACATCCTTCTTTGTGCAACCTTAGCTTCTACCGATTTGGTCAAACAATTAGTAGAAACATTAATATATTCAGCATGTGATTTTCTTATGGGGAGATTAATTGATCCTATGAAATTGATTTCACATTTGGCAAAGATACAACCTCCCATGATTGTTCATAGTGACATCTCATCATGTTGGATGGGGTATGGTGCATGCTCAAAAGTGTCACACATTTTGACACATGTAGCGGCATCCATATGGACCATAGACAACCATAGGCCTGATAATAGAATAGTGTTAATGACTCTTTCTTGTGCAAAATGTCCAGTACCATGGTACTATGTGTTTCCTCCAAAATAGAAAGGTTTTAATTCTAATGCACACACGCTTGCAAGAAACCATATCTTCCTTTTTTGTAAAATTGGTTCTCTATAAGGATTCAAATTGTGTTGTCTTGTTGAAGTGGCATCTAAGGGGAAGTTCCTATTTTTTAATAAACTAGTAGTGGAGCACTACAATCTAGGATGAGAGGTATCTGGCATAGGGTAGCATGTTGTGCGGGGGCTTTGTGGAAAAGACTCACATTACTTTGAAAGAATATGTACATCCCTTTCTGTTGAAGGCCAATTTACCCCTACTTAATTAAGATTTTGGAGAGTTCTTTGCTTTGATTAATGTTTATGCTTTTCTCGCAATTGCCCAAATGAAACTTCTTCAAACATTGAGATCTTGTAGTAGACGTTGCGCTTGTTCCAAAAAATTCGCATGAGCTTCCCACAACAAAACTTTGTGCATATGACCATCCACACAACAAGACAAGCAAGACTCTTGCTAACATGTGATATCATTGTGAGCATAGGATCTTATTTTCTCTTATATTTATGTGTTATGTGAAGGAACAAAAGTCACAATTGGGACCAAAGGTCATGGCCACTTGGGAACTACTTCCAAACTTAAGGTAAGCATTAGGAAACTTTTCATCATGCATTACAGGGGTTGTTTTGTGATAAGTTGAGAAAGATGGTCATCCCTAATATGGTTTCTCTCTTTCTTGACTACTATCTTAAAGTGTTACTCCATAAGTAAGAGAAACCATCTTGCAAAGCATCCTATATTGTCAGGTTTATCAACCAAGTACAACATGTTGGAGATGGATGTCTGCGAAAGCACGCGAACAACACAAGGAAGAAGAAGAAGCTTGGAGCACAAACACACAATACTGAATGTATTACTAGAGAATGTACAAAAGATAAGTAGCCCATTAGGGCAATAGGCGTATATACAAGCCAGGAAAAAAAAAACTCCTAAAGAGGGAAAAAAGTGCCCCGGCGGTCCTAGTGTGTTCACACACATCACTACCTAAATATATCAACAAATCCCCCCTGGGAGTGATGCGGTGAACAAGGAGCTGGCACTCATGTATAAGGAAGTGCCAAGCTATGTGGAAATCACTCCACAAAAGGAAGTAAGCCCAAAGCTTTGCGGAAAGCTTCAAACTTCTCCCTAGGTAGAGCCTTCGTGAAAAGGTCTGCAATGTTCTCCTACGTGGGCACATATGCCAAGCTGATCTCCCCAGCAGAGAACCTCTCCTTGACATAGTGATAATGCACCTCAATGTGCTTAGTGCGAGCATGGAACATACGGTTCCTCACAACTGCCAATGCGCTCTGACTGTCAGTGAAGATCGTGGTGGCGGAAGACTGGCCAACACCAAAATCAGCCATAAGGCATCTGAGCCACATACACTCAACAGTCGCTGTGAAAGCTGCCCTATACTCAGCCTCACAACTGGAAGTGGCCATAGTAGGCTGCTTCTTGATCAACCAAGATATACATGAGCTACCAAGCATGAAGCAAAAACCACTGGTGGACATACGAGTGTCATAGCAACTAGCCCAATCAGAGTCAGGAAAAGCATGCAAATCTGGCGGTAGTGATCCCCCCTTGGGATAAAACAACCCAAGTAGCCGAGTACCACTCAAGTAGTGAAAGATGCGCTTAACTGCCTGCCAATGCTTGACTCCTGGGCAATGCATAAATCTGCTCATCTGTGAGACAACAAACTGAATATCTGGCCGAGTAATGCATAAGTAAATCAAGCATCCAACAGCCTGCTGATAGAGAACAACATCAAATGCATCTCCAACATCATGAAGACTCAATCATAAACCTGTCTCCATAGGAGTGGCAATAGGCTTACAGTCTTCAAGGCCAAAACGCTGCAATAATGTGTCAATATATTTTGTTTGATACAAAGCAATTCCACCATCAAGTTTCATAAACTGAATGCCCAAATAGTGATGCAAATGCCCCAAATCAGACATCTCAAATGAGGCATGCAAATCAGCCTTGAAATCAGCAATATGCTTCTCAATAGGACTAGTGAGCAGCATGTCTTCAACATGGACAACAATGATCAGAAGCACATCATTAGCACGCTTAACATACCAATGAGCAGCATGTCATCAACATAGACAACAATGATCAGAAGCACATCATTAGCACGCTTTCAGTTGGACTGTTCTCAAAACCATGTGCAACCCGATAGGCATGTATCTTCTCATACCAAGCATGTGGTGCTTGCTTTAAACCATATAATGCCTTCTTTAACTTGCACACCTGGTTTTCATGCCCTTTCTGCACAAAGCCACGGGGCTGAAAAACATACACTTCTTCATGCAAGTCACCATTCAGAAATGATGTTTTAATGTCCAACTGATGTACATTCCAACCATGATGGGCTGCAAGTGCACAAATGCTCCGAATAGTAGTCATACGGCATGTAGGTGCAAAGGTCTCATCAAAATCAATGCCTCTTTCCTGTGCATAACCCTTTGCAACAAGCCTAGCCTTATACCTGTCAACTGTACCATCACGTTTACGCTTCAGCTTGTATACCCACTTAGTGCCAATGGCCTTCTTGCTAGGAGGCAAGTCACATAAAGACCATGTACCATTCTTCATTATAGCATCATATTCAGATTGCATAGCAGCCAATTTTCTGAATTCTGTGCTTCATCAAAAGAAACAGGCTCATTCTCATCACAGAGACTAGACACAGCCATAGCATAGCAATCTGATGCAAAGGAGGCACTATGAGAGCTTGAACGAGTACGATATGACAAAGGTGCATCTAATTTGCTGTCACGCAGAGTCTACACCAGCCATTTTGGCATAGTTTTTGCATGCTCAATATCAGTTCTCTCATCAACAAGTGCATCATGTAAATCTGGATCAGAAATGGAATGATCTGCATCATCATATGAAACCTGCAAAGGCTGAGAAGTTGCCTCATTAGGACCAGCACTAGACTGTCCACCTGTAAAAAGAGGCATCAAAGTATCATACATGTCTTTGGAGCTAACAGATGTCTCCTTAGTACATGAAAGCAATGGCTGAATAGCATCTTCCACAAAGACAACATCACAGCTAACCAGAATGTGTTTACTCTGTGGATGATACAGACGATAGCCTTTACTTTCAGAACTATACCCAACAAAAATACATTTTACTACCTTATCATCCAATTTTCTGCGATGTTTTTCAGGCACTAGTGCATATGCCAAACAACCAAAAACACGCAGATGAGCAACAGATGGCTTGCGGTGATGCCAAGCCTCATATGGAGTGATAGACTGCAGCGCTTTAGTGGGACACCTGTTCAGTACATATGCTGCACTCATGACAGCCTCAAGCCAAAAACTATGTGGTAAAGCCTGACTCTTGACCATGCACCTCTCCATCTCCATGAGTGACTTGTTCTTTTGTTCAGCAACTCCATTCTGTTTAGGTGTATATGGCACTGTACATTGGTGTTTTATCCCACGTTCAACCAGAAATGCATTAAAATCAGAAGACATATATTCCCCCCCTCGATCAGAACGGAGGGTGCCCATTTTACATGCTGATAGATTTTCAGTCAAAACCAAAAACTGTTTAAAGCACATGAACACTTCGGACTTTGCTTTGAGTGGACATACCCATGCATGCCTAGAAAAATCATCAATGAAAGTCACGAAGTAAAGGTAATTTCCAAAAGAGGGTGTCTGCATAGGACCACAGACATCACTATGTACAAGGTGCAATTTCTATGTAGCCCGAACTAAACCATCTTTTGGAAAGAAGGAACGCTGCATTTTGCCCAAAATACAACCTTCACAAACATGTTTTCCAGGTGCCTCAAGTTTGGGGAAAGAGGACACCATTTCAGATTTCTGCAGGCGTAGCAAACTAGCAAAACTCAGATGACCAAAGCGTGCATGCCAAAGCTTTGCATCTGACATAGCCTGAGAATCATTTACTGCACATGTCAAATCATTTTCAGATCTTTCATAGTCTATGAGCTTATACAACCCACGACATAAAATGCCAGAAGCAATAATCACATCGCCATTTGACAGATCATGAACTGTACACCTGTCATCAACAAATTTCACAACCAAGCTAATCTTGGCTAATGCAGAAACTGATAACAGGTTCTTTTTGATCCCTGGCACAAATAAAGCATCTGACAAAGTGAAAGAACTACCATCAGCAGTAGTCAGAATGATCTTACCAACTCCCATAACAGGATAAGAGGAGTTGTTGGCGCATGTAACAATGTTCCCTGTAGGGGCAGGCTTGAGTGAAGAGAAGAAACTGCGCTGCGAGGTAATATGTTTGGTTGCCCCACTGTCAAAATACCAAACATCTGAGTCTACTGCAGACATGCAGTGCTCATGAGAAGATGGGTCAAAACTATAGACAGTAGTGAACGCCCATTCTTCTTCCTGCACAAGATTTGCAGACTCTATTTTTGGTGTAGAGGCTTCTACAACAACCATTCCAGCCTCTTTCTTCTTTGCCTCTTTAGCAGCCAGTTTTGGACAGTTCTTTATGATATGATCATTCCCTTTATAGTACTTACAAAACAATTTCTGCTTTTCTGATTTCTTCTCATCTTTATCTTCCTTCTTCGAATATGCAGAATTAGCAGATTTCTGCTTGCTAGTTGAAGAGCTCCATTTTCCTTTGTCCTTCTGACTAGCCAGGAAAGCTTGATCTACAACTTGCATAATGGACCTGTTTTTCTTGGACTGATCTTCCTGCAACAGAACAGAGACTAACTCCTCAAATGATAAGGCATTTGGATTTCCTTTCATCATCAACCGAAGAGTAGAAGCAAAACTCTGATATGAATCAAGAAGATCATTCAGAACAGTTTGCACAAGTGCGCTATCTTGTATAACCTCATCAGCAGAAATCAACTATTCCTTCAAGTCTTTGATCTTCGTTAGGAAACTGTCCATAGAATCACCTTCATTCATGTGCTCTCTCCAACTGTTTTCGGAGGTAAGCAACACAAGCCTCATTCCTAGCTTGGTACAATGTGGTAAGTGTATCCCAAGCATCCTTAGCTGTTCTGCAAGAGCGAATATGAGGAATAATGGCACGTTTGACAGACAAAGCTATCAATGCATGTGCCTGGGCATTTTTGCCATCCCAGCGAATCTGCTCTGCAGTAGGTGCAGCAGAGATAGTAGCACGAACAGGAATCTGTGGAATATCATCTTCGACACCATCTTCATCAGATCCAGCACCTGTATTTGTAGTACCTGTAGTTAGAGGTGTAACACGACGTCTTTCAACACCCTGTACAATGTTCCACAATCCTTTTGCAACCAATACATGTCGCATCATATAAGCCCACAATGGGTAGTTGGTACCATCCAACTTGTCCTCAACAACCAACATACGGAATACATCACTGCTTTCAGCCATGGCCGATGACTAAAATACCTTGATGTAGAAAATTGACTGTATCTCAAAAAGTTGAACACAACTGCCCAGACGAGTTCTGCTAGACCTATAGCAGACTTCGAGACGCTTAAACTGGTGAACAAAAATTGGTATATACCTAGAAGACAAAATAGCCTACACAAGCACTGCGATAATGCATTCGGAGGCCGAAATGAGCTGAGATCGCGATTTCGGCACCACAAAGCAAAGCCGTTTTGATCTCTGAAACACCCTGAGTATGTTCACCAAATTTCGTGCAAATCTGAGACTGCAAACGGAGGAGTGTCGACGGCGCCCTAGATGAAGTGACGACCTGCTCTGATACCAATTGTTGGAGATGGATGTCTGCGGAAGCATGCGAACAACACAAGGAAGAAGAAGAAGCTTGGAGCACAAACACACAATACTGAATGTATTACTAGAGAATGTACAAAAGATAAGTATCCCATTAGGGCTATAAGCGTATATAAAAGCTGGGGGAAAAAAACCTCCTGAAGAGGGAAAAAAGTGCCCCGGCGGTCCTAGATGTGTTCACACACATCACTACCTAAATATATCAACACAATAAGGCCTGATAATCCTTAAACAACTTGAACTTGTTGTCCAATAGATAGTGCTTAACCTTTTTATCAGGGTAAACCATGTTTAATCCTTTGTGATTATTTTTCATATAGTTCCCTTTATCCGCATTCAACTTTCAACTAGCATAGGCAATCAGAAGATCTAGATTACCTTCTCCCCCAGGTTATATGACATCCCATTCTTTGAGACTATTTTATGTTAGCTCATCTATGAAAATTTTATTTTTTGAGACTAAATAACCTAAAATATTTCCTTTCCTTGCTTGATCATAAAGGTGTACTTCTTGACGTTTAAGCATTCAATATATTTTCTACATTTATAAAAGGTTTGTTCTATATTTGGAATATCGACTGTTTGTTCATTGGATTGTGTGCAAAGATCATCAATAAATACCTCTAAGTTCTTATACAAGAATTTTTTAAATACATGGCACATTAGTCATGGAAATATGGTATGAGCATTGTTGAGCCCAAAGGGCATTACCTTGAAAAGAATACATGCCTTGTTCAATGGTGAAGGCCATCTTGTATTGGTCCTTTAGAGCACTTACTACATGATAAAAGTTTATCAAGGAAATTGCAAATTCCATTGCAACTGACCCTTTCTATTAGATGTTTGGTAATGGGTAGAGGGCAGCTATCCTTGATGGTGGAAGCATTAACTTTATTCAAGTTGATGCACACAAGCAACTTACCATTCTTCTTTGGAACAATCACGATGGGAAACACCCATTCAATATGTTGAATTTCGGAGATGAATCCACCTTTTTTCAATTGTTCTATTTCCTCCTTGATTTTTGCTATATAGGTATCGTTCTATGTGTATGGTCTTTGTTTCCTTCACTTGGACTTAGGGCTCATTAGGATCCTATGTGCATATATATTATGATCTACTCCTTTTAGGTATTTATACATCCACATGAATACATCTTTATATTCTTGGAACAATTCTATCAATTCCCTTTCTTCTTTAGGACTCAAATTATCTCCTATGTATGGACATCTCTCTCCTTGATCCTCGACTATCACAACAATCTTTTTTGTGATATCCTTTATATCATAAGCTTCGCCTATCGAAGCTTGTTGTTTAGCGATTCTCAATAGAATCTTTCTATCATTTACGTCATTCTTCTTGTAAATTTATATGACACTTTAAAAATTGGTTCATCCTATTCTTCTTGATCTTTGGCTTCCTTTTCCTTCATATCTTTGGGAGTGGTTTCTGTAGCTATCGTCCTAGCATTTGTAATAACTTCCTCGTAGGAATGTTAGCGTAAAAAGTCTTCTTCTAAGTCATCAAATGTGTCCATAATTATGGAACCATTGTCCTCATTCTCCTCAATAAGACATTCTATTTTGGTATCCATAACCTCACTCATGAAAAAATATATATCATATGCTTCCTTATGGCAATGAACTATCCACTATTCCCCATTGATAGCTATGTTCATGGTGGGAAAAAATTTTGCCCAATCATGAGGCTCAAATTGTTCCTTAGGGAAGATCATTCATGTGCATGTTGGGTCTTCTACATGTCATTTAGACTTTGATTCTCTTGCTACACTTCATGTTAATTGTCTCTCTTTGTTTTTTGACACTATTCATATACATAAATGAGTGTATTCATGGATCCAAGATGGATCTCAAGTGTTCACTAAGTGGATAGAAATAGAATCCTCTCATATCATATAAAATGGATTCCATTGTAAGGTTGGGACATCTCTAAATGATTAGTATTTGAGATTCATTTTAGTTTTTACCCCTAAATATTGTGGCAAAGGGCATTCAGATCCCAATCTTGAACAAGTTGCGATCTCCCCAAGAAGGGCCTTCCTAGGATCATCTCATGGGCTATTGCCCTCTTGAACTTATAAATTGCATATGTGCCTTCAAATTATACTCTTCATGTTGTCAAAGTGATTTCCTCAAGCAATCCAAGTGGCCGCTTAATGCGGCCATCAGGCATTTGAAGCTTCATTCTCATGGGTCTTAAGGCTTGCTTTCCCTAATGAATCTGTGCAAACAACAATATGTGCATCAAAATCTATGATTGGTTTAGTGGAAAACCCTTGATAAGTGAGGAGAAGATAGGTATTACCTTCTTCAACCTCACGCATGTCTCCCACTCTATCTAATGGAATTTATGGCACTCACCTTCTTGAGACTATAGTTGAGTGAGTAGGTCCTACTCCTTAGACTGTGATCTACCACACATTTCCACAACTCACGCTTAATTTTTAAAATTTCTTCTAAAGTGATATGACACTATACCTTAGTGTTTTCCAATGCTTCTATGCTTTTAGGTATAACTCAATTTTTATTTATAATTAGGACCATAGATGCTCTCCCTTGGATTGACTTATCTTAAGGTCTTTTCCAATAAACAAGAAGAGAAAGGAGGAGATGAAGGGAGAGAAAGCAGATATGCACACTTGCATGGGAGCCTTGAAACCCACATAATCTGATCATCCAAGGTAATGATTTATGAAAAATATATGTATAAAAATATAGGGATACGATTACATGACCTTCAAATCCCCAAAAATCTCGCACTTAAGGTAAATGTGACCATAACTAGCAATGTATACAAAGACTAATGCAAGAGTACAATAATGTATATGAAGAGTCTAGAACTCAACCCATACCAATCAACCTACACCAACTGCCTCAAACAAAGTGTGTCCATGTGTCACAAAATGCTCTAGACTTAAACTGATAAGAGTTGAGCTCGCATGTCAATGATGTAGGAACTCTTGAAGCTCTTGAAAGGCTTGCAATTCCTCTATATTGATATACTTGGGTAATGATGTATGTGAATAGACTTATGACTACCAGGACACATTTTTCCCTCTTTAAGAGGTTTTTTCCCCTCTTTAGGAGGTTTTTCCCCTGGCTTTTAAATATGCTTATAACCCTAGCATTTCACTTATCTTTGTACATTCACTTGGCAATTCATTCAGTGTTGTGTTGTGCTCCAAGATTCTTCTTCTTCCTTGTGCTATTCAATGCTTTCGTAGACTTCAAACTCCAACAATCGATATGCGAGCAAGTTGCCACTTCATCTAAGGCATCATGAACACCCTCCACTCATAGTCTCAAAATCGCACCAACAATTAGTGAGCATAGAAATTCCATCCTTTTGTGCCGAACATATATACAAACTTCCGTTCACTAGTACAAGTGCCTTAAATTTTTATATACAATTAGCAAAGTTTGATAGGGTGTTTCTATTCAACTTTTTGAGATACAACCATTTTTTTGCATTGGGGTATTTAGTTAGTGCCCATGGTTGAAAGCAATGATGTATTATGTATGTTGGTTGTTGGGGATAGCTTAGATCATACTAATTACCATTGTGGGCATATATGATGCCTCATGTATTGATAGAAAAAGGAATGTGGAATATTGTGTAGGGTGTTGGAAAACGTCCCACTACACCTACAAACATAGTAATTGAAGGTGATGCAAATGGTGTTGAAGATAATGATCTTCAAATTTATGTTCCTGTTATGGTTCCTACTGCACCTACTCGAAAGTGAATTCATTGGAATGGCAGATATGCTTAGTCACATGCATTGATAGCTTTGTCTATCAAACATGCCATTATCCCTCACATTCACTCCTACAAAACAACAAAAGATGCTTGTGATACACTCAACACTTTATACCAAGCAATAAATGGATCTCATGTTGCTTATCTCCAAAAGAATTTTGGAGAGTGAGCATATGAATGAAGGAGATTCTATGGACAGTTTTATGACAAAGATCAAAGATTTGAAGGAGAAGTTGACTTTTGTTGATGAAGTCTTCCCACATAGTTCACTTGTGTACATTGTTCTTAATGGTCTCTCAAATTCATACCAGAGTTTTGCTTCTACTCTTCAATTGATGATGAAAGGTAATCCTAATGCCTTGACATTTGAAGGGTTTGTATTTGTTTTGATGAAGGAAGAATAGTCCAGATAGAACAGGTCCATTATGAGTGTTGCAGATCAAGTTTTCCTAGCTAGTGAGAAAGGCAAAGGTAAATGGAGCTCTTCTACTAGTAAGAAGAAATTTGCTAATGTTGCACAATCAAAGAAGGAAGATAAAAATGAGATGAAAATAGAAAATGAAAAACAATTTTGTAAATATTGTAAGGGAAATGATTATATCGTAAAGAGTTGTCCAAAACTAGCTGCAAACGAGGCAAAGAAGAAAGAGGCTTGAATGGTTGTTGTAGAAGCCTCTATGCCTAAAATAGAGTATGCTAATCTTGTTGAGAATTAAGATGTGCAATTACTACTATATGTAGCTCCGATTACAAATACCATGAGCCACCATCGTGTAGAAGGTATGAGTCACAAAATTCAAACCTTGTTGCTAGAAATAATGACCATTGTGGTTAGAGATGTACATGAAAGCAAGGCCATGCATGGTGAGAGATTAGGCTATGTCACTCTGTCAAGGGGTGATACCTCGATACGACACACCACTTGTTCCACTTTTGGACCATTTGATTTCCCCACCAATGGGGCAGTATGATGAAGCACAGTACATAGAGGCTCAACTTGCAGAAGATCAATACCAAGAGAGACAATATCAAGAGATGCAATACAAAGAGAAACTGCAAGAAAAAGAAGAATTTGATCAACCAACCTATACTGAGGTATTTTTTTGATTATTAAACATTTGATTCTATCATAGGACAAGCTTACATGAACAAGTTGTTGCACATAAAGAGTGCAATGAACCCATTTAGGACCCCAATATGTATGAGACATATATAGATCCCATGGAAGCTTTAATTGAAGCTATTGGTAGGATTGAAGCATCTTGACATTTAAGAAGACTAAATCATCCTTTGGTGTGGGAGTGACTTTGAGCACAACTCCATCTATTGAAGAACTTGCATGCATTATCAATCAAATTTTTCAAAGATCAACCATTCCTAGTTAAGTTTTCTACAAACCCATTCGGTTATATTTGTCACCACACTTAACATTTCCCTACTCATCACATTCCTTGATTTTGTTGATCATACCATTGCATAGACAACCCCAATCATAGACATTCACACATTGCATAGTCACAACCATGGAGTAACTTACTATAGCTTCAATGGAAACTTCCCCACCAATCATGTTTGTGTCATTACTTGCTTCCCCACCCCAATTCACTCCATTTCAAACATTGATATGCTTCCTCTTCTATCCCCCATCAACATTTGTTCCCATCAATCCTATATTCATACTACCATCAACTACAATGGACATTGCATTAAATCAAAACAAGTACAATAAGAATATCAGTCCTTAGCACAATAGAACACTACTATGAAATATTAGATGAGCTCACTTAAATCATACCTTAATTCATAAATGATTGAGAACACTATGCTAAAGGAGTCATACACAAAGCTAAAGGAAGCCCATCAAGTTTCTAGGACATAAGCTCAAGACAACTTGCAAGTTGAGCTACAATAAAAATAATATTTCTTTTGTGATGTAGTAGCCCATAATGCTAGGTACACAAGGACTATAAGTCTTTTAAAGCATCATCACCTAGCAACCATGCAAGAAAATAATTTACACTTATAAAAGAAAAATCAAGAAAATATTGATGCACCATTGGGCCCACAATTGGTTGCATTCAATGTTCTCAAAGTAGAATGGGTAGTGGCTCCCTTATCATCTACACCCATGGAGCATATCAGTATCATTGACCAATGAGTAGAAATTGAAGAGCTTTATCAACGAATAGAAAATTTACACACATGGATCAAAGAGTATGAAACCACATTATCATTAACATCAAAGCACCTTCCATCACCACGAACACTTCCATCCCCATAAGAGGTGCCTAAAATCCCTCCCATGCCTAAACTAGAAGGTGATGAATATGAAGAATAACCCATTATGGGAGGAAGAGTCACTAAGTAGGGAAGAGATGTATATGAATCACCAAAATTGACATGTAAGTAGAAGTGAAATTATGGGGGCTCAATCACTCGACTTGAGTCACCATATGGAAATCCAAGTGAATTTCAAGGATAAGGCATTAATATCCAAATTCTTTTAATGATTCTCTAGCTCTCATGTCATTGAATATAGGAAATACAATAGAAAAAAATATTTAATTTACTAGTGGATGAAACCAAAAAGTCATTGACATTGTGGATCAACCATCGACATTTTCCACATACTTTTTACATGAGGACTTACTGGCATCCATGGTGAAGGGCATTATCACTCATTAAACAATGATGATATCAATGTCGATGGAGATCCACCTCCTAATTGTCAATCCATGGAGATGTAATGGTGATATGAAGATTGTGCATGAGTGATGTGCATAAATATGAAGGTGAGAAGCACACAAGATGCACACACACATAAACACACACACAAGGTAGAGGCAATAGAGAGGGACAATGGAGGATTCTATTCATAAAAAAGATGATAAGTCTCTTACTATCTGATACAAGCTCTCTAAGACAAGAATCTACCAAATGACCCCAAAAATGGGCTCTCTAGATCCTTTTATAGTTTTTAGGTGAGTTTTGGTTAGTTCCAAACCTAGTGATTGACATAGTTTAAAATTAGTTCTTAATTTTAATTTGAAGGCCCAAATGATCTCCAAAAATTATGAGATTCAAAATGTAACTTAAGCTCCTCAAGCTTGAGGACTCCTTCACTTGCAAAAAATGGAGCATCTGTTTATAAATGTGGGATTTTTATGTGATGGGTTAGGGATAAAAATTGTTGTTTTATAGAAAGTTATATGTTTATATCAGAATTGAACTATGGGATTTTCTTCATGTGCTTCCTCTTCTTTTGTGACTACTCTATCCTCCACTTGTCACTCTTCTAGCTTGGCCTTGATTGCCAACACTCCACTCACTCTTGCATCTCTCATCCCTAACAGAATTTTGCTATTGGGAGTGTTCAATGTAGTTTTGTAAAATATATGTGGCTAAAGAATTCTCTATGATCAGCAACCTACATGTTATATCGGCTTCTAATCTTTGCCATTCAATTGCTCTTGGAATATCTAGTTGTTGATTTCAATAATTATCTGAGTACTGCAATGTCTCATAAGCGAATAAATACAATGAGTTTGTAGGTTTGGAATTAAAAACCTCTTAATGCTATTCTCAAAAGCTAGTGCCAAACATATCTTGAAAGGTTTGTCTCTAGCAAGCTAGGAGATACTTGATGTGACTATGCCAGGTGTAGAAAATTTTGATTGATTGTGTCATGCTCATGTAGTACACAAGGTTCAGGTTACCTTTTCCAAATCCAGGAGCATTGACATGTGGTACCTTAACTTCTTGAAAATCTTGAACACAGTTAACATCACATTGAAGATTTTAATGCACATATGTGCAACAATGTCCAACATTTTGAATTAGGCATGGGAGGTAGTGTTTGATGGTAGCAATCATATAAGAAACTATTGGCGGCCCTTGTGGTAGTGTCAAATAATGATAGTTGAGCTAGACACAATAATTACTATTAATTTTTACCTTGATTGCAAATGACTTCTAGCTCTGTTGGTGAGGAATGGGTCTGTAACATGGGTTGTATAGGGTACGCATGGGAAACTTCAAGTTTGCATAATTTCTAGGTAGTCCTTCAATAATTGAGCATGCCAATTTGGTTGAAAAGTTACACCCCATCAAGTGGCTATCGATAGGTTTTTTGGCTCGAATTCTATGGAAAATGTGGGTATTTTCCCCATTATCCTTTCAATCTCTATGTTTTATTCTCCAAATAGAATAAATTATGGATAACATTGTAGTTTGTAAGTGACTATCGATCTTTGGGGGCTATTTGTTGGAAGTATTCAAATTTGAGTATCTATTTCTCTAATAGTGTTAATGCCACTTGCTAGACGTCTACCCTCATCGAGTGTGTCTTGTCGATTTCTTCAATTTGCTTTACTCACTCTTCCCATTGAAGCTCAAACATATCAGATCCTTCATCTATAACTTGAACTCCTACTCTCTTCATAGATAAGATTCATGGGTATCTAGACCATTTCTTCAACTTCAAATAGTTTTGGAGGAGATGAAGGTTGTTCCTATGTGAGCTTTACTGTGACCTCATATTCTTTAATCTGGTTGGAAATGTCTTCTACCTGCCTTTGAAAGTATTCTAGCTCATGAAGGATTTTTGCCATGATACTTACAATGGTGCTCTTTGGCGGGGGAAGTATAATTTCTCTAGGTCTAGCTTATGCTTTTAAGGTCACAAGTTCTTTAGTTATTTTATCATGCTATTCTAGTAATGTAGTGTAATTGTTTGATATATTTTGATAGTGATGTGTGTGAACACACTATGACCATCGGGGCACCTTCTTCCCTCGTTAGGAGGCCTTTTCCCTCGGCTTATATATATTCGTATAACCCTGATGGGTCACTCATTCTTGTACATTCACTTGGTAATATATTCAGTATTGTGTGTTGTGCTCCAAGCTATTCTTCTTCCTTGTAATGTTTGCATGCTTTCGTGGACCTCAAAATCCAACAATTGGTAGTAAAGCATTTCTTGCTTCATTTAAGGCATCATTGACATGCCTTCGGTCATATTCTCATAATCACATGAAAATTGGTGAGCATACTCCAGGCAATTATGAGTTCAAAATAGCTTTGTTGTGTGGTGTCTTTAGGTCTGAGCTGATTTCGGCCTCCAAATGCAGTATTGTAGTCCCTATGCAAGCAATTTTTTCCTTTTGTGCCAAACATATATACAAGTTTTGGTTCACAAGAATCACAAGCACAAGCGCCTCAAAGTTTGCTATAGGTTTAGTAGAGCTTGGTAAGGTAATTCTATTCAACTTTTTGAGATAAAGTCATTTTTCTACATCAAGGTATTTTAGTCAATGGACATGGCTGAAAGCAATGATGTATTCCGTATGTTGGTTGTTGAAGACAAGTTGGATGGTACCAATTACCCATTATGGGAATATATGATGCGTCATGTATTGGTCACAAAAGGATCATGGAATATTGTGTAGGGTATTGAAAAATATCCTACTACACCTGCGAATATAGTTATTGAAGGTGATGTAGATGGCGTTGAAGATGATGAAGTTTAGGTTTGTATTCGTGCCACGATTCCTATTGCACCTATTGTAAAGAAAATTCATTGGGATGGTAGAGAAGCTCAGACACATGCATTGATAGCTTTGTCTGTCAAACACACCATTATCCCTCATATTTGCTCTTGCAAAATAGCAAAGGATGCTTGGGATACACTTACCGATTCATACTAGGCAAGAAATGAGGCTTGTGTTTCTTACCTACAAAAATAGTTGGAGAGTGAGCATATGAACGAATGAGATTCTATGGACAGTTTTTTGACAGAAATTAGAGATTTGAAAGAGTACTTGATTTTTGCAGATGAAGTCTTACTAGATAGTTCATTTGTGCAGACTATTCTTAATGATCTTTCATATTCATATAAGAGATTTTCTTCTACTCTTTGGTTGATGATGAAGTGCAATCCAAATGCCTTAACATTTGAGGAGATATTCTCTATTTTGTTGCAAGAAGACCAATCCAAACAAAATAGGTCCATTATGTGTGTTACAGATCAATCTTTCTTAGATAATCAAAAGGTAAAGGTAAATGGAGCTCATCTACTAGTAAGGAGAAATATGCTAATGTTGCACAGTCAAAGAAGTAAGACAAAGACAAGAAGAAAACAGAGAAGCAAGAAGAGTTTTGCAAATACTAAAAAGGTAATCATCATGTCATAAAGATTTGTCAAAAACTGGCTACAAACGAGGCTAGAATGTTTGTTGTAGAGGCCTTTGAACCTAAAACAGAGTCTGCAAATCTTTGGAGAATGAAGAATGGGCATTTACCATTGTTTGTAGTTATGACCCATCTTCTCATGAACTATGTTTGTCTACAATAGACTCATATGTTTGGTACTTTGACAATGGGGCAACCAATCATATTACCTCACAACACAGTTTCATTAGTTCACTTGAGCCTCCCCCTATAGAGAATACTGTCACATGCGCCAACAACTCCTCTTATCGAGTCATGGGAGTTGGTAAGATCATTTTGAATATTGTTGATGGTAGTTCATTCACATTGTCAAATGCTTTGTTTGTGCCACGGATCAAGAAAAATATGTTGTCAGTTTCAACATTAGCCAAGATTGGCTTGATTGTAAAATTTGTCGATGACAGGTGTATAGATGTCATCATTGCTTTTGGCATTTTATGTCATGTGATGTATAAGGTCATAGACTATGCAAACTTTATCAATGGTTCAGCATGTGTAGTTCAAGATTCTAAGGCTATCTCAAATGCAAAGCTTTGTCATGCATGCTTTGGTCATCTGAATTTTGGTAGTTTGCTATACCTATAGAAATGTGAAATGGTTTCCTCTCTACCCAAACTTGAGGCACCTGGTAAACATGTCTATAAAGGGTGTACTTTGAGCAAAACGAAGAGTTCCTCCTTGACAAAAGATGGTTCAGTACAAGCTACTAAAAATTACAGCTTGTCCACAATGATATCTGTGGTCCTATGCAGACACCTTATTTTGGGAACTCTTTTACTTCATGAATTTTATTGATAATTTTTCCTGGAATGCATTAGTGTATCTATTGAAAGAAAAATCTGAAGTGTTTATGTGCTTCAAACGATTTCTGGTTTTGGCTAAAAATACGTCAACATGTGTTGTTGAGAGCATAGGGGAGCAAGCAACCCACACCACCTTGCATGGAAGCAAGAGGAGGACCCAAGAAAGACTCTCCCTTCATCCACCCCATTCTCCAACATGTTCAAGCCATTGGCATCAGCCCCGGGCTATGCCACATGCTTGAAAACATGGAGAGATGGGAGTCAAGGATCATGGTCACACATGGAAAATACAAGTAAAGCAACACCCTACTCACACACAAAGGAAGGTTCAGCAAGCACACTCACACCACACCCTCTCACACTCCAAGACTACACACATAAATGCACAAGCCTTAGAATAAAAGAGAGTTCTTCCATTCATGAAGATATTACAAGGCGCACGTTGAACCCAGAGCCCCCCCTTTTCTACAAAAATGAGGCTCTATTTATAGCCTAAGCACAATTCCCCATGTGCTTCTTTGACTAGTCCAAAAAGGAGCATGTGTGTAACTATCATATCTTTGGCCAATATTCCTTTTGTAACAACCAAATCCCAAGAAATATAGGCGTGGGAATTTGATCGTGGAAAACTCTTAGATGTGTGAAGGGAAGGCTATTTACAAAGCTTCTCTACCATAGTGTTAGAGAAATATCACAAAAGTGTCCTAAGAGGATGTTTTTATGAGAACTCTATGTAGATACAAAAAAGGGGTATTCTTATGTTCTAGGGAGGGTTTCCATGCAGATTTGTAAATGCGTGTATACCCTACAACCCAACACTCTCCCCCTCCTAGACTTTGTCGCCTAGGAAAGTGAAGCAGACACAGTTGACTTGTTCCAGTTGGAATCTGGAAAACTTCAAGTCTTCAAATCGGCACTTCTTTAGTCGGCTGCAATTCATCAAGTTATCCATTATCTTCACATTTGCAACACTTCAGTCTTCTGATCTGCAGGTCTTCAGCCCTTCAATCTTCAGATCTGAGCGACAGAATCCCCTTGGGGGGCAGTCAACCCATCATGTATTCCACTAGTGCAGTCCTTTGCAAAGCTGGAAATGCCTCCGTAGGAAGCTCCCAAACCTCCATATTCTTCACTCCCGCACGTTCAATCTTCAGGGCTGGGCGACACAATCCCCATGGGGGCAGTCAGCCCAGCCTGCCTCCCTTTGTGCAGTCCCATGTAAGAAGGTTGAAGCTCTTGCAGGGAGCTCCTTAACCTGAAAATAAAACATACATAACCAGTAGACGGTTTCCGGAGAAACAGATTGAATAGAGCATTTATTCCATCTTTTTGTTTCCACTCCAAGGGACATTAAGTCCTATGGGACTGACTCTTCAAGTCCTCGTGAGCTTTTCTTTGCCTGTCAAAGAGATACAAAACCTGAACTTTTAAACCAAGTGCACATCAATTCTTTCAAAAGAGAGTAAGTGAAAATGAGGGCCACAATCCTCGGACACAAGTTCAGCTAGTGTTAACCCTGCAAGGTTCATTCTAATCTCCAAATCATAGAAGCATTTATCAAACAGACCAACAGTTATCCCCAAAAATTAGGAGCCTCAGGTACCCTCCTCTTTGACCTGTACCAATCTAAACAATTTTTGAGCAATTGAATAAAGGAGACCCATTTGGGTATTGTGAAACCAGTGAGTGAAGTCCCTGGCAAAAAAACAATCACTCGAACTTTCACACTTAAGTATTCAACCTGTACAGCTCATGAAAACAGAATAGCAAAGCTCTAGAACCATTGATGAAACACAATTACACATAGCCGGGATTCCTAGGATTTAGCAACATCAGAAATCCAAGAGAAGAGGATGTCTTCAGACTAGTTGGGTTCTGAAAACATAGTAGTCAGAAATTATCTCTCCTGGGTGGGGCATCAAAACTTGCGACTTTAGATATCATTGAAAACATGTATGGCACCTAAAACCAAATAGCAAGTAAATCATTGAAAACATGTATGGCACCATAGCATCCCAAACTTGATAATTATTCAAGAAACCATGGGCAGAACTTGAAATTTATGCATCTCCTTAATCATTTTTATTTGGGAACTTGTTGCAGGACCAAAGGGATCTTGTAGCTCAACCGAGTACCTGCAACAATCATTGGCATGAAACAGAGACTAAAGTTTCCTTTAAGAGGTAGCAGCAGGTTTGAAAACAATCCCTGAACAGTGTGGTCACGTGTTGCGACTCACCAAGTGCCTAAGTCACAAGAATTCAAAAACTAGTATCCATGCACCTCTACCTATCATACCTGTGAGCGATTCATTCCAGTCGTCCAATGAGTCTGGTAGAGGCATTCTCCTAATACTTCATCTTTTATTAGGAAAAATAGATCATTATTCATCAATCAACTAATCATTTTGTATAACATGAGTCATAAGGGATGCTGCAATCAGGCAGAGCCAGCATGAATGGAAAGGTCCCTGAGCTATGAATGCATGATATTGCAAAGAACAGATATTGCTTTCTCAACAACTTTCAGAGCTTCTTATTCGAAATAGGAACATGTGATTATCTTGCATCAGACACAATTTCAAGGGCATAAACATGTTCTACCTGCAACATGAAGGCAGTCTTAAAACATATGAGTCTTAGAGGCATCAACAAATTTCCCACAAGAGCAGAATCTATCAAGTGCCTCTTATCCAAATCTGTGAGTAACATCCCAAGCCATCAAGTATTGCTAAAAGAGCAACCCTTGCAGATCTAGTTTGGTTGCCCAATTTGGAGTGTACAGGTAGTCAGCCCTTCAAAATTGAGGGCCCCATCGACCTTTGTTTCGTCCTGTGATACTCAGGGTAGAGCCAAGGTGAGTAGTTAACTAGAGGACATTTATCTCATACTGTGGGATATCAAAGAGGATCATGTTGCCTCAGAAACATTCACTTTTCAATGCCTCTTTCTGATACTTCTGAGTTTGGCCAGTTATGGAGTTACCAAAGTTAAACTTAGCATGCACTAACACGAGATATTTCAGATAAGATAGCACCTCCCAGAATTTGACCCTCTTTTGTGCAAAGCTTGTGCACGATCTACTCTCCTGGTTCTTTGTTGGCAGCAACCTGAAATCAAACATACATACCCAGTACATTGTTTCTGAAAAGAGGTAGAATATAAAATTTAGTTCGATTGGTAGTTTCCACTTCAGGGAACATTAAGTCTTATAGGACTAGCTTAAGTCCTTGTAGAGAGCTAGCTATTCTTGCATTCTGCCAATTAGAGCACCAAAGGCCAAGAATTCAAGTGGCAGTCCTTAGGAAGTATATTTGTGAAATGTCTCTACTATTTAAAGCACAATCACTTAGTGTATATAAGTATCAAACATGCAACAAATCCAATCCTTTTCATCAAAAAATTGCAAGAACGATATAGCTTCAAGAGGTTTTGGTCAAGATATTTTCCTGCGATATAAAAGGGATACTTGCAATGCAAATGTCAGTTAGAATCTGGAAACTGAAATCCCAATGCTGTGGAAACTTAAGCCATAAAATGATATGAGCAATCAAGTGACTCAATACACGGTAATGAAGTATTAAACGTTACTATTCAGAAGTGAATTCAGAACATTTATCATGTAAGCATTCAGGAAATTCAGATAGTTAACAAAAAATAGAGTTCTGTTGGTAGTCTAGATGGAGCTTTGGAACCTATCCGCATATGGCAATCACAAAAACTTAAAACCCATGTTAGTGTACCATATCAAGCTAAACACATTTTATTTCTCAAGGAGCATCCCCTATATCTGCATGCTGATTCTGTGAATCCTTCATGAAGAGCAACCCAGCACTATCCTACATTTGGTATGAAAACAATCGTTCAAGATCTCTAGGATCAATTAGAGCTTCAATCTTTCTTCAAGTCCATGATTACTATACTTCTACTTTGCATATCTGACATTTGTGGCATCATAAGTGGAAGGGTGCTTCCGACTCCTCAAGAGATAACACATGTGCCGGCCGTTTCCAGCAATTCATGCTGATTCTGTAAGAATTCAAAATAAACCCGAAATGATGTGCCATCATCATGGAGAGCTTTTCTTTGAGGTGTGGCAGACCGCAGTGTTACAGAACCTATTTTAGCCTTCTAGCTAGTGTATCTTGTTCTTTACAATCCATTACAGGTGTTAAAAACTATACTTGATCATGGGAGTGAATACTTCTTGTAGAGCACCATTCGGGAGAGCTTATGTAATCATGACGCTATAATAATCGACATCCACAACCCGCATGCAAATATCAAAACAACAATACACAAACGAGTTGTGAGAACATGATTCCCATATGGACGGATAATAACAGTATTCGTTCAAAATTTCCCTTTCCAAACAAATCATGAGAGCAACAAGAAAAATCCAGAAGTTAATTCATGTTCACAGATATAATATCAACGGTCTTCTACCCCCCGCGAACCTATCATCTGAGACACCAATGAACTCAAAAACCTGTAAACAACGTGCACAACAATTGATAGAAAGATAGAAACTCAACCTTAGTAGGCACACCAGATCAAAACACATGGTTTAATACAGCTTCAGAAGGATCTTCACATCTGAATCTTGGTTTGGTATTAGTAAGGAAGAACTTACCCAAAATGAGGCCTTCATCTTCCAGTGTCACAATGTGGGCAAAGATGGTGAAAATATCTGCAATGGTGTGAGGACAAGATTTCTCACAGCTACCTTGCAACAACCACATCATCAAAACGAAGAGTACATCCTGACGATCTTCAGAATGGGCTTTTCAACAAGACTGAGGCCTCATTACCCTATTGGTTGCACATCAAGAACATTTGTCATAGTCAAAACATGTCATTCTCAGCCCTAGCCGATAGGAAAGTGAAGTGTATTTTTGTTTGCAATAGCTATGATTGGAAGACTCAATGTTATCCAGAGCAAAAATAAAGCAATATTCAGTGAGTCGGTCATGCACCACTGAGTCGAAGAACTCTATGTACAAGTACCTGAATGTTTTTGAGTCTAGGAGGAGACAACAGTCATGCATGATTCCTTTTGCTCTAAATAAGACGTGGACCCACAGTAGTAGCTATAGAGAGAGGAACACAAAGTGAAGATCATGCACGGGAGCTTGATAAAGCTTAGCTACAGAAAAAAAGGAAGTTGGCACTAGGGGCACGTGAGGCTAGCATCGGAGAGGAGAACGGAGTCGCATAGACACTGAGCCCTGCAAACTTACAAGGAAAACCAAAGAAATAGAGGTTCTCAATAAGAAATCGCTTGTCTTGATACACAAAGATGATAAGGAGCAAAGTCCAACCCATGCACAATCAAACAAAACTTTGAACCCGATCAATAGAGAACATATGTGCCATCGGCAAGACTCAATCAGTCCTGCAATTGAAGTGAATATTGTGGGGTCATACATAATCAAGGCTCAAGTGTGTTTCCACACCCCAATGCAAGACTGAAGTGGGAGTATAGACTCGACTACCAAGCAGAAAAAGCATGGTGAGCACGTACATAGCTCAACCTCCAACAGAGAGATCAAGACAAGCAGAATGCCCAAATCAAATCTGATCATATAGAACAAAAAGTGGGGAAGCGCGGCGTGACCATAATTTATGAGGAGACGTAGATGAGATCTCAGCAGAAACTTCTCAGGAGATCTCCGCAGGCAATCCAAAAGATACCAGCAAAACACATTCACCAGATCTGATGCGAAGAAAATCGTGGGATCTGCATACCCACCAGCCGCTAAGAAGGGGTAGCCATAAGTAGGGTTCGCATCAGAGGGTATAAACTCGCTTCAACCTGCGAGAAGGGGAGCCTGATGTAGAAAAGTTTTCTCAGCAAGGAAAGTAGGGGAGCATGGGGGAGCATAAAGATGTTGAGCAACCTTATCGAAGATCGGTGGGAAGCTTGACGAGCTCGTTCTCGATGCTCAGTATGATAATCGGGGAGCAACATCAACGGCCAAACCTATGGAAGTGAGGCACACCAATGAGAGCTTGAGGAGAAGCTTACTTGGAGCAGAAGCCCACTTCAAAGGAGCACAAACAGGATACTATCCTGACAGGGAGGCACCATTACTATTTCCCATCTATGGAGAAAGCTGAAGGTCACATGTTTTCTCACATAGAGAGCATACACAACCCAAAGGTAGAATCACCAGAGAAGATTCGATCTAGGTAGAGGAGCATGTGGAGAGCTCCATCGTCTGCACATGACCAATGGAGAAAGAGAGCTTGAGGAAGCTCAACCCCAAGGCACCCCATCGAATGATTCGTCATGAAGTCAAATAGGGCTGATGAAGAGGGGCCCTGCAGGGTGCATCTGACATGGCCAAGGAGCATGGAGCGGGACAAGCCTCCCCCCGAACAGTACCAGAGGGGCAGAGAGCCTGAGTGCCGACACCTGAAGGAAAGCAATAATTTGGGCGGGTGGTGCCCCATTCCAAAACTTCGCATGCATGAGTGGCACGACTCCATATCTGCCTTGATTCGCGTTTATGGATCTGAGCACAGAGAGGAAATTCCATAGGACGAGCTCATTTAATGCCCACTTTCTTGACGTGCCCAAGAAGTGAATGCGAGATTGTTGATGCGTCACCCATTCCACATCCAAAAGGCACATAAATGTAACGCAAAAAAGAGTTTCTAAGTTCACATGTGTGAATATATACGTTGATAGATGACTTGGAACAAACACAATTCGTTTTCTTCTTTTTTTTTTTTTTTTGAAAGATGAAGAGAGGGAAGGACAAAGGAGTACCATCCATCCCTCTGCTTCGCTTCAGGCTACCACAAAAATCAAGAAATGGAAGAGGTGGATAGTGATTGCCCATTGTGTGTGTGGGAGTGTGTATGTGAAAGAGAGTAAGAGATAAGGGGGTTAGGGGTTGTTCTTGTGAAACACTCAAATTGAACTAAAACTATACTTCAAAAACAAGAAAATGGGGAGCTAAAGGCCCAAAGGAAGGGAGAAAATGCCATGCAAGAACAAAATCCTACGCAAATGAGCAGAAAAATTGCAACAAAATACTTTACCACATGTTCTTGAGTACTCCAAGTGATGGAAGGCCGACCGTCCCCGGCAACGGCGCCAAATTTTGTTGTTGAGAGCATAGGGGAGCAACCAACCCACACCACCTTGCATGGAAGCAAGAGGAGGACCCAAGAAAGACTCTCCCTTCATCCACCCCATTCTCCAACATGTTCAAGCCATTGGCATCAGCCCCGGGCTATGCCACATGCTTGAAAACATGGAGAGATGGGAGTCAAGGATCATGGTCACACATGGCAAATACAAGTAAAGCAACACCCTACTCACACACAAAGGAAGGTTCAGCAAGCACACTCACACCACACCCTCTCACACTCCAAGACTACACACATAAATGCACAAGCCTTAGAATAAAAGAGAGTTCTTCCATTCATGAAGATATTACAAGGCGCACGTCGAACCCAGAGCCCCCCCTTTTCTACAAAAATGAGGCTCTATTTATAACCTAAGCACAATTCCCCATGTGCTTCTTTGACTAGTCCAAAAAGGAGCATGTGTGTAACTATCATATCTTTGGCCAATATTCCTTTTCTAACAACCAAATCCCAAGAAATATAGGCGTGGGAATTTGATCGTGGAAAACTCTTAGATGTGTGAAGGGAAGGCTATTTACAAAGCTTCTCTACCATAGTGTTAGAGAAATATCACAAAAGTGTCCTAAGAGGATGTTTTTATGAGAACTCTATGTAGATACAAAAAAGGGGTATTCTTATGTTCTAGGGAGGGTTTCCATGCAGATTTGTAAATGCGTGTATACCCTACAACCCAACAACATGTAAAATGGGCACCCTCCATTATGCTCGAGGGGAGGAATGCATGTCTTCTAATTTTAATGCATTTTTAGTTGAATGTGGGATAAAACACCAGCCTATAGTGCCATATACACCTCAATTTTCTAAAAGAAAGAATAGGTCTCTCATGGAGATGGCGAGGTGTATGGTAAAAAATCAGGGTTTACCACATAGCTTCTGGCTTGAGGTTGTTATATGTGCAAAATATGTACTTACAGATGTCCCACAAAAACATTGTAGTCTATGACTCCTTATGAGGATTGGCATGGTTGCAAGACATCTTTTTCTCATTTGTGTGTCTTTGTTTGTTTGGCATATGCATTAGTGTCTGAACAACAATGCAAAAAATTGGATGATAAAGCAGTAAAATTTATTTTTGTTGGGTACGATTCTAAAAGCAAAGGTATTGTCTTTATCATCCACAAAGTAAATGCACTTTGGTTTGTTGTGATGTTTTTTTTTGTGGAAGATGCAATTCAACCATTACTTTCATGTACAAAGGAGACATCAGTTAGATCCAAAGACATGTATGACACTTTGTTGCCTCTTTTTATAGGTGGACAGTCAAGTGCTAGTCCAAATGAGGCAATTTATCAGCCTTGAAAAGTTTCACATGAAGATGCAAATCATTCCATTTTTTATGCAGATTTACATGATGCACTTGTTGATTATAGGTCTATATAAAGGAGGCAAAAACTATGCCTAAATGGTTTCTATAGACCTTGTGAGATAGCAAATTAGATGCACCTTTGTCATATCATACTTGTTTAGGCTCACATAGTGCTTCTTTTGCATCAGATTTCTATGCTATGGAAGCCTCTAGTCTTTGTGATGAGAATGAGCCTCTTTCTTTTGATGAAGCAAAAAATTCAAAAAATTGTATGGCTGCCAATCAGAATATGATAGTACTATGAAGAATGGTACTTCGTCTTTATGTGATTTGCCTCCTAGCAAAAACGCCATTGGCACTAAATGGGTATACAAGGTGAAATGTAAACTTGATGGAACAGTTGACAGGTATAAGGTGAGGCTTGTTGCAAAAGGTTATGTTCAAGAAAGAGGCATTGATTTTGATGAGACCTTTGATCCCACATACCAAATGACTATTGTTCATAGCATCTGTGCACTTGCAGCTCATCATGGTTGGAATGTTTTGAATGATCATTTACATGAAGAAGTGTATGTATTTCAGCACCGGTGGTTTTGTGTAGAAAGGGCATGAAAACAAAGTGTGGAGGTTGAAAAATGCATTATATGGTTTGAAGCAAGCACCACATGCTTGGTATGAAAAGATACATGCCGATTTGATTGCACATGATTTTGAGAACAATCCAACTAAGATCATCTTATATGTTAAGCACACAAATGATGTGTTTCTAATCATTGTTATCTATGTTGATGACATGTTGCTCAGTAGTCCTAATACCCAATGTGGTATGATGAAATGCTTTCTTTTCTTCTCACAAGGGTACCTTGACTCATTTATGGTCTAAAACTCGCCAAAACCTTGCTCTTCAGAGTAGATGCTTCTCATTGATTTTGGATCAATTATATTTCAAGGATCTTATCGAAATCTAACTTTGATGTGTTCCTCCACATGAGGTGTCTGTATTGATTATGGATGCTCATTTCGGACTCTTCGGTGGCCATTTTGTAGGGGGCCTCATAGTTCGAACAAAGCATTCTTTGGTGGCCTACCTTGCATAAGGATGATACAGATTTTGCTCATAAAAGTCATCCTTGCCAATGGACTAGTGAACCTCGAGATATGCATTTCTTCCCTCTTTAATTGAACCTTCTCAAAAGTGGTATATTGACTTCATTTTCCCGATTTGACCACCTACAAGGCCATTTGGTAAATAATTTATTCTGACATGTAATGATTATTCTACCCGATGGGAAAAATCTTGGGCCTTCAAGCATGAAATAATGGGTAGTGTGGCTACAATCTTTCTCACCAAATTGTTTCCACACTTAGGAATCCCCTTTTAATTGGTTTCTAATCATGGTTCTCATTTCCTCAATTAGCTCATCAAGTACATGAGTGATTATCATCGCATTGAGCATAAGTTTAGTTCTCCACATTATCCTCATGCTAATGAATTATGAGAAAGCACGAACAAGGTTTTATTGATGATGCTTTAAGAGATATTTTTTTTACCATCCCAAAAAGTGGGAACACTATTTATCTATGTTTTTGTGGGCATACCAGACTTCTTATAATGTTGTGGTAGAGTTTATGCCTTTAAAATTAACTTATGGCTTAGAAGCTATTGCGCCCATGGAATTTGTTATTTCAAGTTTGAGGGTGGATGTTGTGAAACTAAATTCCACAAGAAATTAAACTAGTGAAATAATAAGCCCACTAGAAAGAGCACTAGAGAAGAGAGAGCACATCTCCACCTAACCAACTCCACCCATATATATACCTCTAGGACAAGGGGGTTCATGTCCTTGGACACTTCCAAGTGTACCTCATGTGGACACTTGCCTAAGGGTCCAACCACATGGTATTACATCGATACTTAATCAACAGAGCCTCCTCCTCTCACTTACGCCCCAAGGTTTCATTAGAAGAAGCATCTCTAAAGACTAAGCTTCCCACATCTTTGGATACATCAAGCCTAAGGTTGAAACACTTCAAATAGGAGCTCAAATGATTTAAATAACTCAAGGGTTAAAGGAATATACTTGGAGATACTTTCCCAAGCACTCAAAGGGTTCTGCAAGGGACTTTGGACCCTTAAAACCATTTTTGGACCCTTCATTATACAAAATTCTTCCCCTCTTTAACATCTTCATCCTCAAAAATGTGTGTAGGCATAATATGTGGAGTATTCTCCCATGCCCCATGATCTACACTAAACATGGTCATCTCTCTCTTTAGATTCATTCCCTATAATTAGATAAGGGCTACTACCTTCCTCAATTTGAAAGGAAAGGAATCAAAATCCATGTTCAAGTCACTTTCCTTCAATCCAGTTAGATGTACATGCATGCCTTATACCTATGGATTAGTGAAATTGGTGGAGTTCTTTGGTTGTCTTAGCTTAATTGTCCTCTTTTGGTGCTTTTACAAACTTGGAACTGCATAAAATATTACTTTTTTGTTCACTTTGTACCTTCCTAAAAATGTATAACTTTTGGGAGTATGAAATAGAGGTCCTACATCTATCTTGAAAGGGTTTGAAACTAGATTCATCTTCCACTTTGAACAAAAAGGAGAGAAATCTTTAGATGTTTTGTACTTGACTTACCCTTTTATGGTCCCTTTCAAATACAAATACACTTTATTTGTATTAGATAGGGCTTAGCAAATGGTAAGGACTTAGCAAAAGTAGGTTTACCAAGTCCCTACCAAAACATGCTCCAATAAATGATGAGAAATACTATCTTATCATTCCTTGGAAAGTTAGTTGGACTTATATTGATCATCCAACACTTCTTTGAACTAAGTGGTAGAAAATACACCCAATTTTCAAAAGTTCATTTCTACGAGTGGATCATTGTCTAGATCTTGTTTTATTTTCCCTAGATTAATCCTCAAAACATATCCTTGTTATTGTGTGTTTTAATGTTTTTGGAAAGTTCTTAACTTCAAGACTTCCATGATCCAAAATTACATTTTTTAGGAATTGGATTTATTTAGTAGGCCATTACTCTAGGTCTTTGTCCAAGTTCCTTGTTCTTCTTAGTAGGTCCTTCCAAAGAGAATAGTACTAATACTAACCTCAAAGGTCAGCAAAGCTTTGCAATGAGGAATAATTATTTCTTGCTTAACCAATTTCTCCAAATCCTTAAACTAATTGAGGAATAATCAAGTCATCAAGATACCTTTCCCTTGTTTGGCGTAATCCTCTTACTAGACTCCCCATCTATTTAAATGATTCAAGTTTTTCTGCTTTTAGTTCCAAGTTCTTGCAAGAAAATATACCTTTTCTTGGCATCATATACCAAAGCTTTCTAGGAAATGTTTAAACATTCCTGAATCACTAGTTCTCATCATTCAAAGATTCAAAGAGTGATATTTTATAGATCATTCTTTTATTCAAGGCTTTATGCTTGAATACTATTGACTTTAAGCAAGCTCTGCACTTTTGGAGTTTAACTCAAAAAAATCCCTAAAGTTTGTATCCTCATTTTCCTCATATATTATAGCATCCAAAATTGGCTATGCATTCTATCAAAAGGAGTGCATCTTTTAAGAGGATAAAGGATATCCTTTTTCTAAGGTAAGCGTTACCCTAATTCCATTTTCCCTCTTTTAAATACTATCAAGTGTGTTTATATGGTTTGAGTAAATAAACCTCTTTACGTCTCCATGAACCTAAGAACTTACTCTCAATGGTCTTCTCTTTAAGGCTTATGTCGATGCTTTTTTGGATCTTAAGTCTTTTCTCTCGCCATCAGAGAAAATTCTCAATGGGAGTTAGCTCCCACTATGCCACCCAAGAATTCTCTCTCCAATCCATAGAAGAACATCTTTAATCTTTCCATATTCCTTTTTCTTTTAATGCTCTTTGATCATTCCTATGATCATGTATTCGATATTGGATTTCCTTGACATCATATTCATGAGAGAAAATTCTAAGCTTTCCAAATCTCATGCAAATTAATCTTATACCTCAAAGATTTCTTTGGTTGACCTTTGATCTTTCCTTGGCATGATTTATCAAACTGTAACATGTTTGATATCTTTGATCAATATAGGTAATTTAGATTTCCCATATTCCTTTAGTCAAGTTATTTTGAGAATACTTTGATTAATACCAAAGTGGAAGTCCTTCATGAATTCCATCCTTAGATATCCATTTCTTAATTTGTTTGAGTTGAAATCTCAAACAAGCTTAGGTACTTGATATCAAATGTATTCCTTAACTCTTTCAAAAGAGTTAATGAATGCATCTTTTGCTTAGAAGTAGCATGTTAGTGATACCTTTCTTCCCCCCTTTAAAGAGATTTCATCCTCATATCTTTCTTGCCCCCTTTAAAGAGCTTTCATCCTCAAAAATTGTTAACCTTTTAGGAAAATGATGCTCATCCAATTTCCTAAACCCAATCGAAGCTTTATTAATTATTAGTCCTCTTTTCTTTCAAGCTAATTGAGCAGGTCATTGAATATCCTTGAGCTCAAGCTTACATTATCCTTAAATTCAGAATCTCATACCATCGAATCCACTTTAATGATAGCGTAAACCTAGACATCCCATTCTATTTGATTTACACTCTCACCTTAGTGTAGAAAAGTTTATCTCTTACTCTAGATACCTTTACTCTAATCAAGCAATAAACATAGACTTCTAAGTTTTATACTTACCTAGTCTCTGTTTATATTTGAAAAGAACTTTTGAAGATTTACCCTTCATTCAACTATTTCTTTGATCAAATGCAATCATATGTATCCATGTTTATGTCATTTTGATAATAAATCTAATATTATGATATAAGATATTATCTATTGACATAACTAGTCATTTGTCTCAAAGGATATAATCAATAATAACCTTTGCCGAACGGTTACCTCTTTAACCATATTGGTAAATCACTTCTTATTCATAGAGCACATTTTGGATTAGTGGTATTTATAGTTTCTTTCATCCCTTTATTATTTCCCCTTTCTCCAAATATGCATTAAAGGGTTTATAACGCTTTTACTCTAGAAGAAATTTTCTTTACAAGCTCCAAATGGACCATCTTTTTTATAAAAAAAGAAGAGCCTTGTTGAAGAAAAATATTGTTTTTGAAAAGTATGATATGGTTCAACCATTTCTTGCCTTAGTTTTCCACTTTATCACATTCTCTTCCCCCATTTGTGTGATCATTGTTCTCAATGATTAGTTCATTGAAGTTCATAAGACCTTTGGACTTCAAAAGATTTTTCATGATTATGAAAGGTTATCCCATTGTTGTGAGTAGGGTTTCAAATAGGCTTTAGTTTATCTTTTGCATTTCTTTCAATCCAATTTCTTATTTCATTTAAATTATGGCCAATAAGAAGAGAAACATGGCTTTACTTGAAGCTTAAGTCTTTGGTCTTGGTGATCAGGCATGTCAAGGGTTTTATGGAGCTTGAGGATCCATAAATAGGACTCAAAGCTTAAGTTTTTTCTATCCGTATTAAGATTTGTTGGCTCCTAGATTATTCCAACATATGAAAAACATAAAAGTTAATGGTTATTGATTCACATAACATCAATATACCACTAAACTTTTATGCTTTTGACTTCATACAAAGAATTCATTTCGTATGTTAAAGTTTAATCAAACTTAAATTGCATCTCAATCCATAAACCCATGCATATGAAAAAATGATTCATTGATCTGCATATATGGTGAATTCCAATAACATATACATCTTTGTTTGAAGATGTTTAGCATGCATAAGGTTAAATAATTGAACCCCTCTTCAAAGCATGCATGGAATTCAATATTGGAATTCCAGCTTATGCATGAAAGTGCATCCAATATATGCTCATGTTTTTCCATTCATGTTCATGCCATACTATAATGAACATGCTACGTTCATTTTTCTTATAGTCTTTAAGAGGTGAGCTGCAGGAGAACAAGGATTACAACCAGCACATTCTAGAGAGATGAATCTCCTCCCAACCAAATGCCTCTATATATACTCTCTCTAGGGGACTGCCTTCTTGGAAAGGTGGATACTAATCATCCAAGTGTCAGCCATGTAATTGCATGTGTGCCAAGTGTCCCAGTTAGCTAGAGTTAACTCAAGTGGATGCTTCTAGAAGGCTCTAGAGCTCTTTGGGCAAAACACTCTCCCCATGTATCCCATGAGGGTTGAACCCAATACCTCGTCCTTCACACCCTTGAGACTTAACCACTAGGCTAAGTGGATCACTTGGTTGCAAGAGTAAATGACCTTCTAGTAAGTCTAGAGTCGAGATCTTTGGTCATACATACGGATGACCAAACGGTGTGCGATTTCAGATCTGTCTGAGCTGGACGGGCCCTTAGATCATAGACTTACTTTATTACATTGTTCTCCCCTTGGAAAATATTTTTGTCCTCAAAAATAGAGGTATATACATACTGTAGGCAACCCTCGAGCCTCATGTTCTAAAACTGGAAGAACATGGTCATGTTCTAGAACTGGAAGAACATGGTCATGTTCTAGAACTGGAAGAACATGTCTCATCTCTATGGTTCCATCCCTGCCCAAATAATTCAAAACATTGTCTCGCTTTGCACTTTGATAAATTGGTCAAAGTACAAAGTAGTGAATGAATAATAAGGGTGGATCTAAAAACATCCCTAGCCAATTCACAATTTCTCGATGTGCGATCTAGGTACAAACATGTGAACTGGGTGGATTCAAATTACTAGTCCATTTCTGGGCATGACTGGTGCATGGAATTAATAACAACCTTGTAAGACTTTGAGAACTCTTGATTCACTTGAATTTAATTTGGAGCACTTAAATTTTGGTTGTCCCAAACATCTAACTTGGATGTTTGTTCAATGGTTTAGTCTTATCCAATAGTTACTCGATTTTTTTTCACCCGACCAGAGGACTATTTTGTCCTAATGAGTTTAAAAATCCTATGTAAACTGTAGGAGAGAGTTTACCATTTTCTTTGAGTCAATCGTACTATAACTTGACCAATTCAAATTCAAAATAAAAAATTATCCAACTTAGGACACTTTTCTCAAAGACTTAAGCTAAAAGTTATTGGGAATTGTCAACCTGATGTGCAATTCCTAACTTCATTGTTCTAGAGTGCACTGGACTCTAGGAAATCATTTATGCTTTAACTTGAAGCAAACTCAAATGAATAAGTCAATCTTTGAACTTGTCATCTTTCAATGTTTGAAAAGGTTCTTGTACAGGACATCTATCTTGGATGTTTAATTTAGTTACTTGCTTCTATTCGACTAACAATTGACTTTTATGAAAAGAATCAGATACCATATATGAGTCAAATACAAAAGATTCAGAAAGCAAAAAGAAAGAACTAAAACTCTGTTAAACTAATTCAAACTTTGAAGATATGTAAACTTGCTATGATTCAAAGTCTCAATGACTCAGGACTTTAACTTCTCAAAGATCTGTTTCAACAAGGTATTGAAGCATTCTTCCCATCCTTAAGAGAAACAAGTTGGATTCTCAAAAAGATTAAGAGCAAATCTAAAATATCATCCAACCACAAGATACTAGTGTGGTAACCAACATCAGTGTGCCGACCCATTGAGGTTTTGTTTGATGAGTTTTGTATTCAGATAATGCTTCACTTGAGACTAAGTTCAGGCCATATTCAATCTTTTAGACTTCTTACTGGGAATGCAATTCTTGTGCATTTCTTTGAGTCAAAAGAGTGAATTTACCAAGTTACACTAGGAACTTGGTGCTTGACTTAGTCAATCAAATCCTTGGTTGAAAAGATCAACTCAAAATCAAAGTCCAACTTTTTCAGAAATTTATGAAATATTTTTGAATTCACAACACTTTATCTTGAAGTGTTTCAAGAAGATCTTGAAGTTCATTGAAGTTTGCATTTTCTTGAGGATCATATTGAATTCATCATCTCACGGTCTGATGTCCCATACCATATTTCCTACATCAATCCGAGTATAAAATTTGGTGTCCCATCCACCCTATTTTATACTCACATTGATGTGTGAGTGAATTTTATCCTAAAGTCTAAAAATCTCTTGATAGAGAACCTTGTTGCTTCAATTCTTGACAAGAATTTTGAAGTTTCAGGCATTATCTCTAACTGATATTCAAGGTTTTGGAATTCCTTCACATGATTATCATATAATCACGTGCTTTACCTTGGAAACTTGAAAACCTCTTACTAGAATATCTATTCCTCTTTTCTAGGGTTTTCAAATGAAAACCTGTCAGAATTCCAAGTACTTGAATTTTCACAGATTCAAGTTCAATTGGTTTATTCTTCACCAATTTGTAGTGACAAGAGCTTTTGACTTCTTGTCTTTAGATTCCTTTCTTTCTGATGCTTTAGGTACCTATCCTGCCCAGGACTTTATAGGAATTTCTCTATTGCTTAAGTCTAAGCATCCGCTCATGCTTTCTGGATTTGTACCAAAATCCCTTTAAGGATAGGTAAACTTTATGTTTTACCTTCCACAGACTTAGTACCATCTTCATGGTTGCAGACTACATTCTTGGAATTTCTCACTCTATTCAGACTTGGAACAACTTACTTTCTCACACTTTTACATGAGATAAATGGAACCTAAGTGAATAATTCCCAAAAGGAATTTTATTGCCAATACTTGGGCAGTCTACAAAGTAGTTTCAATCACAAGTTCTTGGACAATCATGGCCAAGCTTGATCAAGTCTAGTTGACCTTGCGATGAGAATAAAGACTTTGTCTTTAACTTTAAGATCTCCTAGACTATCAAGAGCTTCTTTGCTTATCCGCGAAATTTTTAGAGATCTTTCCCCAACTCAAGTCTAAGCATACACTGATGTCTCTGAGATTCCGAAGCTAAGAATCTTTGATACACCTTTATGTTATATCATTATTTGGACTTAAGTACCAATAGTGGTGGCTTGGGAATCACTGGGAACTACTTGCTATTAAACTTACTTGAAAGATTACAGACTCACATCTAAGGAGGTTTTTCTTTCAAGAACTTTAGACTCCTGCCAAGGAATCAAGTAATACTAAGCCAACGATTCATCTTGGAATCTTTTGCTTTACTGAAATAATCTTTTTAAAAGAAATCTTGACTTTTGCTTGGTCTTTTCCAAAAGATATTCCTTTTTAACCAATGAAATAGTTAACTAGACTATTTCCTTTATTAGCTTATCTTTAGGAAGTAGCTTAATTTCGAAAGATTGCTTTGATGTATCTTTTAGGAAATATCTTGATTCCCAAAGATTACTTTCACTTGGGTTTCTTTTTTAAGCCCTAATCAGCTTAAACAAAACCAAGCATACTTTTCTCATCCTCAGAAAAGTGCTTAATAAAGTTTCCATGCTTTTTGAAAACTTTGCATCTTGACTAGAGATGCAGCCTCTTTGATTTTCATCATTCTTCAAGATGAAATCAAAGAAAAAACTTCAAAAGTTCCATGATTTTTTCAAATTTGGAACATATTAACTATCCTTTGAACTTGAAAGTTCAATTCATTTAAATTGCATTTGATTTTATTTGATTCTTATCACACCTTGGGAAAGAATCAGATAAAACTTCCAAAGGAAACTTCATCAATCCTACTTGAATGCATGATTTTTCAAATCCAAACTAACGACTACATCTAGGCTTGTTTTTAGGATTCTCTAAGTTCTCCTAAACTAAGAGTCATCATGGAAATTTGAAAGTAGCCTTATTTTCTTTCCATTTCAATGAGCAAGAAATTCAAAAACTTTGACTATCAAAGGGTCTACTTTTTCTAATCAAGACTCCTAATTTGTGATATGTAAGTGTCACATTTGGGAAAAACAAACTAGCTACTTGAGTTGCATAGCATCAAGGAGCCTTGCAACTATCTAGCTTGCTCTTTTTCCTAGCTGTCTTAATTGGTTTAGAAAAAGGAGATAAGAAAAGTACAAGTATTCAACTACTTTAACAAACAATCATGCATATGTGAATGCATGTTCTTGCATGCAAATGCATGTGAGTGCATGCACGTGTTTCCACTCTCCTTTCATGCCCTTACATTCTTTGAAAAGGAGAAATGCACCAATATTCTTTCATAGATGCATGCTAGTACTTGATGTATTTCCCAATACTGCTATATCCATTTAGATTTCATTGAATTCGTAGCGTTTGCAAAATCATTATAAGATTTGAAGACTACTACCATGCTTCAATAATAAGCAACGAATAAAGCAAGTGTTGAAATGAAAACATCAACTTAGAAAATACTTATCTCCCAATTAAGCTACATCCTTCCATTGATCCTTGGGAAGATTCATTCTCCATCTTTTGACCCATGAGAAAAACTACATACTCTTTCTTGAAGACCATTGCTTCCTCTTGTCCTCTTCTTTGAAGAAATGAAGTCTTCCTTGGACTAGCTTTTCTTAGCCCATCCTTTGACTTCGGATTGTGTGGAGATAGCGCTTCACTTGAGGTAGGTTTGAAATAAAACAAAGCACTCAATGATCAAAGCTCTCTTTTTTCTCCTCCTCAATCATTTTTGAGCTGCATCAGTCTATTACACTAGCTATGCATTAGTGTTCATGAGGCCACCGTGGATAGAAGATCTCATCGACGTTTGAGGAATGGGGTTCCACTCCCATGTACAGTACAACATTTTCAGAAGCTATTCTTGTGCAAAACGTTTCAGAAGCTAAAAATTTAGGCATTTATTAGCTTTATTGGCTAAAGTGCTAGCAGAAGTCCGTTGGTGTTGCTTCCCTCGAAGACAATGCACGGAAGCTTGACTCCTGTGTACTTGCCCATACGGAGCTTTTGTGTGTGTGTCTCTTGTGTCTTCTGAATCAAAGGTACGTCACAACAAATATAAATTACTGTTATCTAATATCAAGAAGCCATTTAGATTAAGTGGACATCTGTTGGGATACCGGCTAGAGATCGTGACCTATCAACAACGAATGTCGTTTCACTTCTGTTGTAGAATTTGAATATGTATGATTAGTAGTCTTGATGAGTGATGATAAACTACTCTGATACCAATGCAAGAGAACAACGATTGCAACCACCATATTCTAGAGAGATAACTCTCCTCCCAACCAAATGCCTCTATATATAGTTCTCTCCAGGAGACTACCTTCTTGGGCACGTGGATACTAACCATCCAAGTGTCAGCCATGTAACTGCATGTGCACCAAGTGTCCCAGTTAGCTAGAGTTAACTCAAGTGGATGCTTCTAGAAGGTTCTAGAGCTCTTTGGGCAAAACACTCTCCCCATGTATCCCAGGGGGGTTGAACCCAAGACTTTGTCCTTCACACCCTTGAGACTTAACCACTAGGCTAAGTGGATCACTTGGTTACAAGAGTAAATGACCTTCTAGTAAGTCTAGACTCGAGATCTTTGGTCATACATACGGATGACCAAACGGTGTCCGATTTCAGATCTGATTGAATCGGACGGATCCTTAGATCATAAACTTACTTTATTACATGAGCTCAATTCCATATAAATGAAAAACCATTTGCCACTCACTTATGCTTTAAGTGCATCACTTAGGTGAGTAAATGCATGCACCTTTCTATGTGCATATGGACCAGCTATTTCATTTGAAATGCATCTTTATATACATTACTTTAGCATGGGAAAGAAAACAAATGAAAATGAGAAAAATGGTTAATAATACTTACCTTTATCAAAGCTATGTCCATCCTTTGTATCCATGTATAGTGAGGCTCACCCACTTGGATATGTTGAACTTGAATTTGAAGATTTGGGTCATTCCACCTCTTCTACTTTTAGTGTACTTTCTAGAGCATTTTACATACTTACTTATATACCTGACTAAGTACTTAAGCTTACCAAAGCTCAAAATGTTTCCTTATGCATGCTAGAACTTGTTGATATATTTAGGTAGTGATGTGTGTGAACACTCTAGGACCGCCGGGGTACTTTTTTCCTTCTTTAGGAGGTTTTTTTCCCTCGGCTTGTATATACGCCTATTGCCCTAATGGGCTACTTATCTTTGTACATTCTCTAGTAATACATTCAGTATTGTGTGTTGTGCTTCAAGCTTCTTCTTCTTCCTTGTGCTGTTCGCGTGCTTCCGCAAAAGTCTAACTCCAACAATTGATATCAGAGCAGGTTGTCGCTTCATCTAGGATGCCGTCGACACTCCTCCGTTTGCAGTCTCAGAATTGTACAAATTTTGGTGAGCATACTCAAGGTGTTTCCGAGATCAAAACGACTTCGCTCTGTGGTGCCGAAATTGCGATCTGAGCTCGTTTCGACCTCCGAATGCACTATCGCAATGCTTGTGCAGGCTATTTCGTCTTTTTGTGCCAAAGCTATATACCAGTTTCTGTTTGCCTGTTTAAACGTCTCAAAGTCTGCTACAGGTCTAGCAGAACTCGTCTCGGTAGTTCTGTTCAACTTTTTGAGATACAGTCAATTTTCTGCATCAAGGTATTTTAGTCATCGGCCATGGCTGAAAGCAGTGATGTATTCCGTATGTTGGCTGTCGAGGATAAGTTGGATGGTACCAACTACCCATTATGGGCTTATATGATGTGACATGTATTGGTTGCAAAAGGATTGTGGAACATTGTGCAGGGTGTTGAAAGATGTCCTGTTACACCTGTAACAACATGTACTACGAACACAGGTGCTGGAGCTGATGAAGATGGTGTCGAAGATGATATTGTGCAGATTCCTATTCGTGTTGCTGTTTCTGCTGCACCTACTGCAGAGCAGATTCGTTGGGATGGCAGAGATGCCCAGGCACATGCATTGATAGCTTTGTCTGTCAAACGTTCCATTATTCCTCACATTCGCTCTTGCAGAACAGCTAGGGATGCTTGGGATACACTTACCACATTGTACGAAGCTAGGAATGAGGCTCGTGTTGCTTACCTCCGAAAACAGTTGGAGAGTGAGCACATGAATGAAGGTGATTCTATGGACAGTTTCCTAACGAAGATCAAAGATTTGAAGGAATAGTTGATTTCTGCTGATGAGGTTATACCAGATAGCTCACTTGTGCAGACCGTTCTAAATGGTCTTCCTGATTCATATCAGAGTTTTGCTTCTACTCTTCGGTTGATGATAAAAGGCAATCCGAATGCCTTATCATTTGAGGAGTTAGTTTCTGTTATGTTGCAGGAAGATCAGTCTAGACAGAACATGTCCATTATGCATGTTGCAGATCAAGCTTTCCTGGCTAGTCAAAAGGGCAAAGGAAAATGGAGCTCTCCTACTAGTAAGCAGAAATCTGCAAATGATGCACATTCGAAGAACCAGGATAAAGATGAGAAGAAATCAGAAAAGCAGAAATTGTTTTGCAAGTACTGTAAAGGGAATGATCATATCATAAAGAAATGTCCAAAATTGGCTACAAAAGAGGCAAAGAAAAAGGAGGTTGGAATGGTTGTTGCAGAAGCCTCTACACCAAAAACAGAGTCTGCTAATCTTGTGCAGGAAGAAGAATGGGTGTTTACTACTGTTTGCAGTTTTGAGCCATCTTCTCATGAGCAGTGCATGTCTGCAGTGGACTCAGATGTTTGGTACTTTGGTAGTGGGGCGACCAAACATATTACCTCGCAGCGCAGTTTCTTCTCTTCACTCGAGCCTGCTCCTACAAGGAATACTGTCACATGCACCAACAACTCCTCTTATCCTGTTATGGGAGTTGGTAAGATCATTATGACTACTACTGATGGTAGTTCTTTCACCTTGTCAGATGCTTTATTTGTGCGAGGGATCAAGAAGAATCTGTTATCAATTTCTGCATTAGCCAAGATCGGCTTGGTTGTGAAATTTATTGATGACAGATGTACAGTTCATGATCTGTCAAATGGCGATGTTATTATTGCTTTTGGCATTTTATGTCGTGGGTTGTATAAGCTCATAGACTATGAAAGATCTGTGAATGATTTGGCATGTGCAATTCATGATTCTAAGGCTATGCCAGATGCAAAGCTTTGGCATGCACGCTTTGGTCATCTGAATTTTGCTAGTTTGCTACGCCTGCAGAAATATGATATGGTGTCTTCTTTGCCCAAGCTTGAGGCACCTAGAAAACATGTATGTGAAGGCTGTATTTTGGGCAAAATACAGCGTTCCTCCTTTCCAAAAGATGGTTCAGTTCGGGCTACGCAGAAATTGCAGCTTGTACATAGTGATGTATGTGGTCCTATGCAGACACCTTCTTTTGGAAACTATCTTTACTTCGTGACTTTCATTGATGATTTTTCCAGGCATGCATGGGTATATCCATTGAAGGCAAAGTCCGAAGTGTTTTTGTGCTTCAAACAGTTTTTGTTTTTTGCTGAAAATCTATCAGCATGTAAAATGGGCACCCTCCGTTTTGATCGAGGGGGGAATATATGTCTTCTGATTTTAATGCATTTCTGGCTGAACGTGGGATAAAACACCAGTGTACAGTGCCATATACACCTCAACAGAATGAAGTTGCTGAACGGAAGAACAGGTCAGTCATGGAGATGGCGAGGTGTATGGTCAAGAGTCAGGCTTTACCACATAGTTTCTGGCTTGAGGCTGTCATGTGTGCAGCATATGTACTTAACAGGTGTCCCACTAAAGCGTTGCAGTCTATCACTCCATATGAGGCTTGGCATGACCACAAACCATCTGTTGCTCATCTGCGTGTTTTTGGTTGTTCGGCATATGCATTAGTGCCTGAACAACATCACAGAAAATTGGATGATAAGGTAGTAAAATGTATTTTTGTTGGGTATAGTTCTGAAAGTAAAGGCTATCGTCTGTATCATCCACAGACTAAACACATTCTAGTTAGCCGTGATGTTGTTTTTGTTGAAGATGCTATTCAGCCATTGCTTTCATCTACCAAGAAGACATCTGTTAGCTCCAAAGACATGTATGATACTTTGATGCCTCTTTTTACAGGTGGACATTCCAGTGCTGGTCCTAATGAGGCAACTTCTCAGCCTTTGCAGGTTTCATATGATGATGTAGATCATTCCATTTCTGATGCAGATTTACATGATGCACTTGTTGATGAGAGAGCTGATATTGAGCAAGCAAAAACTATGCCAAAATGGCTGGTGCAGACTTTGCGTGACAACAAATTAGATACACCTTTGTCATATCGTACTTGTTCAGGCTCTTATAGTGCCTCCTTTGCATCAGATTGCAATGCTATGGCTGCGTCTAGTCTCTGTGATGAGAATGAGCCTGTTTCTTTTGATGAAGCACAAAATTCAGAAAATTGGATGGCTGCTATGCAATCTGAATATGATGGTATAATGAAGAATGGTACATGGTCTTTATGTGACTTGCCTCCTGGCAAGAAGGCCATTGGCACTAAGTGGGTATACAAGCTGAAGTGTAAACCTGATGGTACAATTGACAGTTATAAGGCTAGGCTTGTTGCAAAGGGTTATGTGTAGGAAAGAGGCATTGATTTTGATGAGACCTTTGCACCTACATGCCGTATGACTACTGTTCGGAGCATTTGTGCACTTGCAGCCCATCATGGTTGGAATGTACATCAGTTGGACATTAAAACAACATTTCTGAATTGTGACTTGCATGAAGAAGTGTATGTTTTTTAGCCTCGTGGCTTTGTGCAGAAAGGGCATGAAAACTAGGTGTGGAGGTTAAAGAAGGCATTATATTGTTTAAAGCAAGCACCACGTGCTTGGTATGAGAAGATACATGCCTATCTGATTGCACATGGTTTTGAGAACAGTCCAACTGAAAGCACCTTATATGTTAAGCGTGCTAATGATGTGCTTCTGATCATTGTTGTCTATGTTGACGAGATACTGCTCACTGGTCCTATTGAGAAGCATATTTTTTATTTTAAGGCTGATTTGCATGCCTCATTTGAGATGTCTGATTTGGGGCATTTGCATCACTATTTGGGCATTCAGTTTATGCAAGTTTATGGTGGGATGGCTTTGTGTCAAACGAAATATATTGACACATTATTGCTGTGTTTTGGCCTTGAAGACTGTAAGCCTATTGCTACTCCTATGGAGACAGGTTTACGATTGAGTCTTCATGATGTTGGAGATGCATTTGATGTTGTTCTCTATCAGCAGGCTATTGGATGCTTGATTTATTTATGCATTACTCAGCCAGATATTCAGTTTGTTGTCTCACAGATGAGCAAGTTTATGCATTGCCCAGGAGTCACGCATTGGAAGGCGGTTAAGCGCATCTTTTGCTACTTGAGTGGTACTTGGCTACTTGGGTCGTTTTATCCCAAAGGGGGATCACTACTTCCAGATTTGCATGCTTTATTTGACTCAGATTGGGCTGGTTGCTATGACACTCGTGTATCCACCAGTGGTTTTTGCTTCATGCTTGGTAGTTCATGTATATCTTGGTCGAGCAGAAGCAGCCTACTATGGCCACTTCCAGTTGTGAGGCTGAGTATAGGGCAGCTTTCACAGCAACTATTGAATGTGTGTGGCTCAGACGTCTTATGGCTGATTTGGGTGTTGGCCAGTCTTCTGCCACCACCATCTTCACTGATAGTCAGAGCGCATTGGTAGTTGTGAGGAACCCTGTGTTCCATGATCGCACTAAGCACATTGAGGTGCATTATCACTATGTCAGGGAGAGGTTCTCTGCTGGGGAGATCAGCTTGGCATATGTGCCCATGCAGGAGAACATAGCAGACCTTTTCATGAAGGCTCTACCTAGGGGGAGAAGTTTGAAGCTTTCCGCAAAGCTTTGGGCTTACTTCCTTTTGTGGACTGATTTCCACATAGCTTGGCACTTCCTTATACATGAGTGCCAGCTCCTTGTTCACCGCATCACTCCCAGGGGGATTTGTTGATATATTTAGGTAGTGATGTGTGTGAACACACTAGGACCGCCGGGGCACTTTTTTCCCTCTTTAGGAGGTTTTTTTCCCTCGGCTTGTATATACGCCTATTGCCCTCCTTATCTTTGTACATTCTCTAGTAATACATTCAGTATTGTGTGTTGTGCTCCAAGCTTCTTCTTCTTCCTTGTGGTGTTCGCGTGCTTCCGCAGAAGTCTAACTCGAACAACACTCATATATGAAATGTTATTATCCATGCCATATCACATATGAGATGATTCCCAAGATCATTAATGAATTCCCTATTTAAAACTAGAATTAATTCTATGTATATTGAATGCATTCCGATAATTAAATGGAAATTTTCTTAAATCCATGATGTTAAAATTACCCTATGTACTATATCTCATGTATACTTTGCATCATATGATATATCACATGCATGGTAGACCTAAAGAGTATACAATGAAAGAAATAGCACTTAGCTATGGAAGCTTTCTCAATTGAAGAGGGAACTCCTCCATGCTTCCTCTTTGTCATTTGTCTCAAACTTTGATGAAATCATGACTAATAATCAACTAATAAAATGGTAAGAATGAATTGCTTGCTTTGGGTCTGAAAGTTGGCATGTAGCATAATGTTCATTTGGTTAAAGCATGATGGTCAAATACTTTATCGTCCCTTCAAACCTCCTAACAAAACTTCGGCCAAGAAGGGAGGGAACACGAAGGCTTTCCTTATGGGAAAACAAGAGAATAAGAACAAAAAACATAGCATTTGACTACGAGAAGTCAGAGAGAGAAGCAAACATAGTCATGAAAGAGCTGATATTGTAGTTCTTAATCCCATATATGACTTCTAGATGCCTCTTCCAAAGCAAAAATACCCCCCCAACTACTACTTTTATTTAATGTTGGAGTTCATCTGTGGAAGCACGCAAACAACGCAAGGAAGAAGAAGAAGCTTGGAGCACAACACACAATACTTAATGTATTACCACGAGAATGTACAAAGTTAAGTAACCCGTTAGGGCTATAGGCATATATACAAGCCGATGGAAAAAACCTCCTAAAGAGGGAAAAAAGTGCCTCGACAGTCCTACTGTGTTCACACATATCACTACCTGAATATATCACAAATCCCCCTTGGGAGTGATGTGGTGAACAAGGAACTGGCACTCATGTATAAGGAAGTGCCAAGCTATGTGGAATCAATCCACAAAAGGAAGTAAGCCCAAAGCTTTGCAGAAAGCTTCAAACTTCTCCCTATGCAGAGCCTTCATGAAAAGGTCTACAATATTCTCCTGCGTGGGCACATATGCCAAGTTGATCTCTCCAGCAGAGAACCTCTCCATGACATAATGATAATGCACCTCAATGTGCTTAGTGCGAGCATGGAACACAAGGTTCCTCACAACTGCCAATGAGCTCTGACTGTCAGTGAAGATGGTGGTCGCAAAAGACTGACCAACACCCAAATGAGCCATAAAGCGTCTGAGCCACACACACTCAATAATTGCTATGAAAGCTACCCTATACTCAGTCTCACAATTGGAAGTTGCCATAGTAGGCTGCTTCTTGCTCAGCCAAGATATGCATGAGCTACCAAGCATGAAGCAAAAACCACTAGTAGACACAAAATCTCAAAGCAACCAGCCCAGTCAGAGTCAGAAAAAGCATGCAAATATGGCGGTAATGATCCCCCCTTGGGATAAAACAACGCAAGTAGTCGGGTACCACTCAAGTAGCAAAAGATGCACTTAACCACCTGCCAATGCTTGACACCTAGGCAATGCATAAACCTTCCCATCTGTGAGACAGCAAATTGAATATCTGGCCGAGTAATGCACAAGTAAATCAAGTATCCAAGAGCTTGTTCGTAAAGAACAACATCAAACGCATCTCTAGCATCATGAAGACTCAATAGTAAACCTGTCTCCATAGATGTGGCAATAGGTCTACAGTCTTCAAGACCAAAATCTTGTAATAATGTATCAATATATTTCCTTTGACACAAAGCCATTCCACCATCAACGTGCATAAACTGAATGCCCAAATAATGATGCAAATGCCCCAAATCAGACATCTCAAATGAGGCATGTAAATCAACCTTGAAATCAACATTATGCTTCACATGAGGACCAATGAGTAGCATGTCAACAACATACACCACAATGATCAGAAGCACATCATTAACACGCTTAACATATAAGGTGCTTTTGGTTGGATTGTTCTCAAAACCATGTGCAATCACATAGGCATGTATCTTTTCATACCAAGCACATGGTGCTTGCTTTAAATCATATAATGCCTTCTTTAACCTGCACACCTGGTTTTCATGCCCTTTTTGCACAAAGCCACGAGGCTAAAAAACATACACTTCTTCATGCAAGTCACCATTCAGAAATTTTTTTTAATGTCCAACTGATGTACATTCCAACCAAATGAGCTGTAACTGCATAGATGCTACGAATAGTAGTCATTCAATGAGTAGGAACAACGGTTTCATCAAAGTCAATGCCTCTTTCATTTGCAGAACCCTTTGCAACAAGCCTAGCCTTATACCTGTCAATTGTTCCATCAGGTTTAAACTTCAGCTTGCATATCCACTTAGTGTCAATGGCCTTCTTACCAGGAGGCGTCACATAAAGACCAGGTACTATTTGTCATAATAGCATCATATTCAGATTGCATTGCAGCCATCCAATGTTTAGAATTTTGTGCTTCATCAAATGAAATAGGCTAACTCTCATCATAGAGACTAGATGTAGCCATAGCATAGAAATCTGATGCAAAGGAGGCACTATGAGAGCTTGAACGAGTACGGTATGATAGAGGTGCATCTAATTTGTTATCACACAAAGTCTGTACCAACCATTTTGGCATAGTTTTTGCCTCCTCAATGTCAGCTCTCTCATCAACAAGTGCATCATGTAAATCTACATAAAAAATAGAATGATCTGCATCATCACATGAAACATGTAAAGGCTCAGAAGTTGCCTCATGAAGACCATCACTAGACTGTCCAACTGTAAAAAGAGGCAGCAAAGTATCATACATGTCTTTGGAGCTAGATGTCTCCTTCGTACATAAAAGTAAAGTCTGAATAGCATCTTCCACAAAAACAACATCACAGCTAACCAAAATGTGTTTAGTATGCTCAATAGCCTTTGCTTTCAGAATTGTACCCGACAAAAATACATTTTACTGCTTTATCATCCAATTTCATGTGATGTTGTTCAGGTACTAATCCATATGCCAGGCAACCCAAAACATGTAGATGAGCAACAGATGGCTTGCAACCATGCCAAGCCTCGTATGGAGTGATAGACTGTCGTGCTTTAGTGGGACACCTGTTAAGTACATATGTTGCTAGAAACTATGTGGTAAAGTTTGACTCTTGACCATACACCTCGCCATCTCCATGAGTGACTTGTTCTTTCGTTCAGCAACTCCATTCTATTGAGGTGTATACGAAACTGTACATTGATGTTTTATCCCAGTTCTAGCCATAAATGCAACAAAGTTAGAAGAAATATATTCCCTCCCTCAATCAAAATGGAGGGTGCCCATTTTACATGCTGACAGATTTTCAACCAAAACCAAAAACTATTTGAAGGACATAAACACTTCAGACTTTTCTTTGAGTGGATATACCCATGCATGCCTATAAAAATCATCAATGAAAGTCACGAAGTAAAGATAGTTTCCAAAAGAAGATGTGTGCATAGGACCACAGACATCACTATGCACAAGCTACATTTTTTTAGTAGCCCGAATTGAACCATATTTTGGTAAAGAGGAACACTGCATTTTGCCCAAAATATAGCCTTCACAAACATGTTTTCTGGGTGCCTCAAGTTTGGGCAAAGAGGACACCATTTCAGATCTCTGCAGGCATAGCAAACTAGCGAAATTTAGATGAGCAAAGCGTGCATGCCAAAGTTTTGCATCTGACATAGCTTGAGAATCATGTACTACACATGCCAAATCATTCACAGATCTTTCATAGTCTATGAGCTTATACATCCCACGACATAAAATTCCAGAAGCAATAATCATGTCGCCATTTGACAAATCATGAATTGTACATCTGTCATCAACAAATTTCCCGAACAAGCCAATCTTGGCTAATGCTGAAACTGATAACAGATTTTCTTGATCCATGGCACAAATAAAGCATCTAACAAGGTGAAAGAACTACCATCAATAATAGTCAGAATGATATTACCAAGTTCCATGATAGGATAAGAAGAGTTGTTAGCACATATGACAGTATTCATTGTAGGGGTATGCTCAAGTGAAGTGCAGAAACTCTGCTGCGAGGTAAGATGTTTGGTTTCCCCACTATCAAAATACCAAACATCTGAGTCTACTACAGACATACATTGCTCATGAGAAGATGGATCAAAACTGCAAACACTAGTAAATGCCCATTCTTCATTATGTATAAGATTAGCAGACTCTATTTTTTATGTAGAGGCCTCTGTAACAACCATTCCAGCCTCTTCTTCTTTGCCTCTTTAGCAGCCAACTTTGGACAACTCTTAATGATGTGATAATTCGCTTTATAGTATTTGCAAAACAGTTTCTGCTTTTTTTATTTCTTCTCACCTTTTTCTTCCTTCTTCGAATGTGTAGCATTTGAATATTTCTCCTTACTAGTAGATATGCTCTATTTACCTTTGCCCTTCTGATTGATCTGCAACGTGCATAATGGATGTGTTCTACCTAGACTGATCTTCCTATAGTAGAACAAAAGCTAACTCTTCAAATGGCAGGGCATTTGGATTGCCTTCCATCATCAAATGAAGAGTAGAAGCAAAACTTTGATATGAATCAGGAAGACCATACAGAACGGTCTGCACAAGTGAGCTATCTGGTATAACTTCATCAACGGAGATCAACTGTTTCTTCAAATCCTTGATCTTTGGCAAAAAATTATCCATAGAATCACCTTCATTCATATGCTCACTCTCCAACCGTTTTTGGAGGTAAGCAACACAAGCCTCATTCCTAGCTTGGTACAATGTGGTAAGTGTATCCCAAGCATCCTTAGCTATTTTGCAAGAGCGAATGTGAGGAATAATGGCACGTTTGACAAACAAGGCTATCAATGCATGTGCCTGAGCATCTCTGCCATCCCAACAAATTTGCTTTGCAGTAGGTGCAGTAGAAATCGAAGCACGAACAAGAATTTGAAGAATATCACCATCTTCAATGCCATCTACATCAACTTCAATACCTGTATTTGCAGGTGTAATAGGATGTTTTTCAACACCCTGCACAATGTTCCACAGTCCTTTTGCAACCAATACATGTCGCAACATATAAGCCCACAATGGGTAATTGATACTGTCCAACTTATCCTCAATAGCCAACATACAGAATACATCATTGCTTTCAGCCATGGCCATTGACTAAAATACCCTGATGTAAAAAAATGATTGTATCTGAAAAAGTTGAATAGAACTACCCTATGAACTTCTGCTAGACCTGTAGTAGACTTTGAGATGCTTATACTGGCGGACCAAAACCTGCATATATCTTTGGCACAAAAAAGACAAAATAGCATGCACAAGTGTTGTCATAGTGCATTTGGAGACCGAAATGAGCTCAAATCGCAATTTCGACACCACAAAGCAAAGCAATTTTAATCTTCTAATCACCCTCAGTATGCTCACTCAATTTCATGCGATTCTGAGACTGTGACCAGAGGGATGTCGACGATGCCCTAGATGAAGCGGCAACCTACTCTGATACCAATTGTTGGAGTTAGATGTCTACGAAAGCATAAGGAAGAAGAAGAAGCTCGGAGCATAACACACAATACTGAATGTATTACCATTAGAATGTACAAAGATAAGTAGCACGTTAGAGCTATAGGCATATATACAATCTGGGTGAAAAAAACCTCCTAAAGAGGGAAAAAAGTTCCTCAATGGTCCTAGTGTGTTCACACACATCACTACCTAAATATATCAACATTTACCAAGAGAAGGCGAGAGAGCTCCCCATGAGCTCATGCCTCCCTCGCCTTCACACTTGATAGGCATTGTCCGTGTATAGTCTCTTGGATGCTCAAGTGGGCTTATGGATTTGTGGGCATCGATGACTCTCCTAAGCTAGGTGGGGGGTCATATGAAGCATTGCTTTGCTATGAGATTCCATCTCTTCTCTGGCTTGTAATGACTACAACTCGTGTAGCTAATCGATGGAGAATAAATTGGTGAAAAATCTTGTGAAAGCCACATCAAAGATGAACTTGAAGCTTTGACATCAATGTTGTGAAACTAAATTATAGAAGCAAGTAAACTAATAAAATAATCAACCAACTAGCAAGAACACTAGAGAAGAGAAAGCATGTCCCCACCCAACCAATTCCATCCATATATACACCTCTAGGTCAAGGGGGTGCATGTCCTTGGACACTTCTAAGTGTCCCTCATGTGGATACTTTCCTAAGGTCCAACCACATGGTATCATGTGGATACTTAATCAAGTGAGCCTCCTCCTCTCATGTACACCCCAAGGTGTCACAAGGAGAAGCTTCTCCCAAGGCTAAGGTTCCCACACCTTATGATAAATCATGCTTAAGGTTGAGACTCTTTAAATGGGAGCTCAAATGATTTAAATAACTCAAGGGTTCAAGGCTATACTTGGAGACACTTTCCCAAGGGTTTCTCATAGCACTTTAAGGGTTCTCCAAGGGACTTTGGACCCTTAAAACCCATATTTGGACCCTTATTTATACTATAATGGTGATTCATGAATGGTTCTTTCCAAAGTATCCATTATCTTATTATATCAACACTTTGGATCACTTGGAAGAGGATAGGTATTAGATTTTCCTTTTGATGTAGGAAGTCCAACTTTGGTAGTAGTTGTGGCACAACTGCAATCTTAAAACCTTGGTATTTCGACCTTGTGATTTGTTTCTATTTTTTAATTCAAAAATGAAACATGCACATAAGTTGAAGTTATGGTGGACTAGACCTTTTTGAATTCGTTCAATAGTGGGCTTGATCATCTTCAAACTAGCTACTTTTGGCGATGAAGTCTTATAGATTGTTGTCGATAGGTCCAAGCTTCGGCCATACCGGAGCCAATTTCCACCTTAGAGGGGGGACTTTGAAATAAATAAATAAATAAATAAATAAATAAATAAATATATATATATATATATATATATATATATATATATATATATATATATATATATATATATATATATATATATATATATATATATATATATATATATATATATATATATATATATATATATATATATATATATATATAACCATTAGTATCCATGTGAAAGGCCAAATGGCCAATGGACACTTTTGTTTATGCTCCTTATTAAAAGATATAGTGGCTTGCCTTTGTGTTCATGCTCCCTATGTATTGTGTGTTTTTTATGTATTCCATAGAGCTTGTGCGGAGTACTGTGTGTAGCATCCGAGCTCAAATTTTCTATTGAGAGGGTATCATCATGTAGCTCTCGAAAAGGAGAGTCCACTATGGTGCATTGCCATCACATCATTTCATAGGTATCAAAGCTTTTTGATGCAAAATCTTTATTTCTTTTATGCAAGTGAAGTGATCACCCGCTTGCCCACCTAAGGCTTTCTCCAATTACAACTAAGGTGGTGGACAAAGCATAGATCTTGGCATACGTTGTCATCCGATTCATGGAAGTGATTGTTGGTGCCACTTCACAAGGGAGGACCTCAACAATCAAGGAAGATAGAGGTTCCCGATACCTCCCGGAGGTCACCCATCCCACCCCTTCCCCCCCCCCCCCCCCCCCCCCCCCCCCGAGCTCGCTTAACTAGAAATCTCTTGCCACTAAGCTACACTCTTGTGGTGCTTGAGGAAGGGGAAGAATAAGTTTCAGATTACCTTGAACATGTTCTGGTCCCTCAAAGCTTCATTCTTTCCTTTCAAAGCCTATTTCAAAGTATTTTTGGGGGGTGCTTCTTGGAGCTATTTTAGAGTACTGTCATGCATAGTTCTCTTTAAAGAGCCTCAAGAATATCAAGAAGAGTGCTCTTTGAACTTCTCAAACAATGAATATTCATCTTTGGGCCTTTGTTTTTAGCCAAACTAGTAAATCTACAAGTTTCTTGAAAGGTTTTGAGTTGTGGTGGGAACAACCACTGCAAGTTTATGCAAGTTTTTGAGCCTAAAGAACAGAGTTGATAGACACTTGAAAGTATCATTGGCTAGTGTTTGGGCTTTGAATTCAGCCTTTAATGCCATTTTACCACATATATTGAGCACATACACACTATGTATGCTTTTGTGGATACCACTTATGCATGTCCATGTGTTCATTGATATAGTCGTTATGCTTTTGCAGAAAGCCTTTGACATTCGTAAAGAGGGTCATGGTGAGATTTTCTTAATTGGGAGAAACCCAATTGTTAGGGTCTCTTTGGAGATGCAAGTGGAAAACTTACCTAGCATCTCCACAGGAGATGTATGCTGGTTGTTCGTACGTCCTCAAGAAGCCTAGTTGGCTTCTTTTGGTTAATTGATTATATGTAGTGGAGTCAGTGACTCACTATGTAGGTAAATTATGTGCTAATACTTTTAGTTTTATGAGAGTTTGAAACTAGTCATATGCTTATTTTTCAAAGGAGACTCAGGCAAAATTTTTCCATATTTTTTGGTTTTTCAACTATATTAATCCATCTTTTTAGGGAGAAATTTTGAAATTTTCCCAAAATCTCACACTTGGTCATCCTTTTTTTAGCCTTAGTGGTGTTTGGACTCTTCTAACTCCATTTTCATTCTAGTCAGTTCTCTATCATCATGGCATCAGAGATCTCATGCACATCTGGTGGATCAGGTTCTAGTGCCACTGTTCCCAGGAGGAGCTAATAACATGCAGGGCAAAGACCACTTTGAGATTTGAAAATTTGATGGCACAAACTTTTCTCTATGGAAGAATCATATTAAAAGATGTGTTGATTTAGAGGGGGCAATGGAAGCTCAAATCTCAAAGATGCCTGCTAACATGGATGAAGAGGATTTGGATGAGTTGGATAAAATGGCTAAGTCTACCATTTGATTGCACCTGGCAGATAATGTTTACTTTACAATATTGGATTGTGAAAGTGTTGAAGAGCTTTGAAATAAGTTATGCAATATAGATGAAAAAGAAATGGTATCAAATAAAGTATACTTGATGAAAATGTCATATGAACTTTGCATGAAGGACACAAATAGCATTGATGCTCATCTAAATGAGTTTGATGCTTATTCTCTAAGTTACAAGCTCAAAAAATGGAGATGGATAATGAAATGAAAGCAATCTTGTTATTATGTACCTTTCCATCATCATGGGTGCATAGCTATTAACAGTAGTGCACTGGATGGTAAACTGGTCTATGATGACATATGTGGAGCACTCTTGAGTGAGAAGGTTCATAGAAAATCTATGGTTGGCACTCAGAGTGGAGATGCATGTTATGTTCATAATTCATACCAAGGAAACAATCAACAATGTGGGAGGAGCGAGAACAAGGAAAAGAATGGTCAATGGAATAAGAGTAGAAGTAAATCAAGGAAGAGGGAAATCGAATTCCATTATTTTGGTAAGAAAAGACACATGAATAAAGGTTGTTATGCATTAAAGATTTCTAAAAGTAAAGAATAGAATGGTGATGGGCATGTTAAACAGCTACCTGCACCATCGACTCTAACTATGAAGATTGAAGAAATTAATGCTATTTCCAATGATATAGAATTGTGTCAAGTGAGGCTTTTATGGCTTATTCTCTTTCCCACACGTGGCTATTAGATTCTGATGCTTCTTTCCATGTGACACCACATAAAGAATGGTTCTTTAATTATGTAGCAAAGTCTCTTGGTATTGAGAGACTTGATGATTCTTATTAGTGTGACGTTGTGGGGTTTGGAGATGTGGTTATGCAATTCATTGATGGTTCAAAGTTTACTATGCATACTGTACACCATGTACCTCAGTTATCATGTAGTTTGATGTTATTTGCTCAACTTGAGGACCTTGGTTGCAAGGTGGTTTTCTATGCTCAGTCATTTCACATATCAAAGGGCAATATGATTATTGTAAAAGAAAGCAAAGTTGGCTCAATGGATTGGACAATGAGTACTCACATATAGAAAAATGACTCATGAAACTTGATATAGTTGCTCAATGTACTATAATAGTGAAAAAGATTCATATATTGTTGACATCATATGAGAAGAAGCAAGTACGGGCATGCATGCAGATCTAGCACCAAGGCAACCCATTAAATTTTTCCAAACCTTACATCATTTTAAAAGTGATTCTCATCACTAGAAACCCTTGTAAATACCGTTTCACCTTTTTGTAGCTCCATTTTGTACAAGCCGAGGAGTCCTCGAGCTTGAGGAGCCTTAGAAGTAAGTGCCTACCAATTTTCATATTTTTTAGACCTCGTTTGAGCCCTCAAATAAGCCCTGAAACCTAATTTTTAACTAGGCCGGACACTAGGTCTGGATAAGGCCAAAGCTAGTGAAAAACTATAAATAGAGCTAGAGAGCTCATTTTTAGGGCTAGCTTCTTGTAGTTTTGATCTTGTATGAGAAATTGGTTGCAATAGAAGTGATTCCATTGTCTTACTCTCTTTGTTCTTGATGTGTGTGCGCGTGTGTGTGTACGTGTGTGCATGTTGGTGTGCTTCTCACTCACACATTTGTGCCTTCACTTGCTCGAGGTCTTCATACCATCCTCAGCCTTCCCGGATTGACATTAAAGGAGGTGCTACTCATCACTGAGCTACATATACCAATGAGAATGAATTATAAAATATATTGCTAATGGACATATGATACAAAGAAAGATGGAGGACTTCTTTAGCTTCAAGATAATACTAAGATCACGCAAAATGAGTGTGACGATCAACTCTAATATGCTTTCATACCCGTTAATCAAAAGCATAGTGTATATATACACTTTTTGACTTGATAGCTATTAGAGATTCCACCTAAAAGCGATCCAATCTTTTATGGAGTTGACCTTTAGGTGGGACTAGGTGATCATAAGATTTTGGGAGTACAGTGAGTTACTCCAAGGGGGGCTAATATTTGTTGATGTGTGTCTTTCAATCCATTGTGGTAAAGGAGCTATATTAACTTATGAACTTTTGCAGGAACATTGTGTGTAAGCAAGGCATCCAAAGCAAGCTAGCAAGGGTGAGTACCAAGCTTGGGAGAAGGCTACCTGGGCTTGTGTAGTAGTCTGGTCAACAAGTGACTTAAGGTTGGAAGTTCTCTCAACCCTCCTTCGTCAATTCTAGCTTAGGCTAAGTGTGACCTAGGCGTGGTGATTAATTAGGGCAACGTCAGACACGAATCAATTCCAAGAGAACTAATCAACTAAGTGCAAGTATTAAGTAGGACTTAAGTGCAAAAACCCTAAGGGACAAAAGTAAACTTGAATCGATCAAATATCAAGTGCAAAATTCACTTAAGTAATCCTGACGATGTGATTCCAAACAAGAGCTTAACACAATATTCAACTAAAAAGAACAAAGTGATTGGTACAAATTAACGTGCAACGAGAGTGTACTTGGGACCAAGGGGGTAGAGAAACCAGGCATATGAACCTTAGGTCAGGCAGACACTTAGGCCGAGACAGACAAAGCCTCAGATCTTCTAAAGCTAGTGTCAATCACACCGCTAGGTCTTGGGCCCAGTAGTTGAGTGACTACGCAAACACTCCCCGATCAGAAACAAGTGATTATGAGATGTCATATAACATGGAGAGACCAGTAGGTAGTTCAGGGGTGGTGTACCTAGAAAAGCCAGAAGGACCTTACAAGACTCAATTGGAATACATCAGGACTAATAGTCTAGGTGCTCGCATCTACGAAGACGGTCTGAGAAGATCTGTGGTCCATATTAAGAATTCCGATCAACCCCATGGACTAGAACACTCGGTAGTCAAGTTCGAGAATGGAGCATACCTAGATAAAGAAGGGACTATTTATGTAGTCACCACCCTTCCAGATAGAACAGACGAGTTTGGGAATGTGATCGTAGAGACCGACATGGGTGATATAGAGCAAGGGAACTTAGAGAGAGAGCCGAGGACTCCCCGTGGTAAGTCAGTCTTGACCAGAATCATAAATCCAGAGTGGATTCCCCAGGATAATAAAAGCATAGATTTGCTTTTAAACTGAGAAATCGATGAGGCTTTTTGGAGATATAAGCCCGCCCAGCCTCATGAAGTAGGTGCTCTCACAATCTATGAGTTTAAAGACCATGATAGCCCAGGCAAAGTAACCTACCTAGACAATACATCAGAGAGGATCTTCCTGGTCACTGAGCATGGCAGACGTGCCTACACATGGAAGGGTGAATTTGTTTTTCCCCAACCTCGGTCCAATATGTCCTAAAGTCACCAAGGAGCTGGGACCTCCCAAGCTCATGGAGCTCAAAGAGATAGAAGTAGAGACAGACCTGAGGTAAGCTTTGCCAACCCCCTAGGAAGAGAAAGGATGAGAACAGAAACAGATAGGGAAGAAACCGAGAGACCTAGAGCCCCAAGGAACCAAAGAAATGCTGATGAATTCCCTTTGCCAAGGCTGAGAGAACACACTAGGACCCTGAAGCCAACTCAATTGGTGAAGTCCATGAAGAATTAATTCGATGGGCCTAACTCTTAGAAACACAGCTCTTACGTGGTTTCAACCACTACATGAGAGGTAGTTTAGGAGCATAGACCAACTTTTAGAGGCTTTCGTCACTGAGTTCTCTAAGAGTGGCATACGGCATAATACCTCCTCCCTAATTCATAGCTTCAAGCAAACACCTCAAGAGACAGTCCGACTGGCAGGAAGACGGTTTAGGCAATACCTAGAGAGGTGTCCGATGCCGGAGTTACCCACACCAACCAAGCAAGTGTCTTTGTTTTTAGATGGATTGCTGAATACCAAGCTTAGATCATATGTGTATTTGAAAGACCCCAGAACCATAGAAGAGTGTGTATGCATATGCATAGACATTGAGGATAATCTAGGAGAGGAGCTGGAGCTTTCAAAAATCTACAAGGATTCAGATAGCTCTAGTAGCCTTACCTCCAATCAATCCACATCTATTGAGGAACTTGCAGAGAAGGTAGCTCAAAAACTAGGTGTCTCTAGCAAACAAATTCCAAGATTTGCGCCAGGAAAACGATGCTATACTTGTGGAGGTGACCATATGGCGAGTGTATGCCCCATTATGGCTCAACCCCAAGTGAATCCTAGTAGCCAATACTGCACCATAGAGCAGAGGTACACCAACCACACTGCACAAGATTGTCCTTATAACAAGCAAACTGTCACGCAAAACTACTCTCAGCCATATCCACAACAGGGTAGATTCAAGAACCAGTACCCATCACAACAGTATGGTAGGCCCCAACAACCCTACCAACCACCCTATCAAGGGCAGCCTAGACCTCAACCAGTCCTAGCGCAGAACCCCCTGCTCCAACCAATGTAATTCCAGTGAAATATGCATCTACTGAAGAAAATCTGAATAGATCCATAGTCCCAATAACACCCTTGCTACCAGAAAGTGATCCAAGTGACCATAGTTTTGACTCTACACATATTGATAGCCCACAGGCTTACTACATGCAGTCACCCGAGCATAATGAGACATACTATTATGAAGAACCCAGTGAATCTAGTTGGGAGCTAGATTATACTAATGTCATGTACGCAAACCCCAACTCTAGACCTCAACCTAGGCAGATAAGACCTCCATTCCCTAGAGGGCCATGCTTTCGATGTCAGGGAGATCACCTCATCCGTGATTGCCCTCTACCAGCACCTACACAAACCCAATCTGTGACAATTCAAGGATTTTGCCCAGATTGTGGAAAGGAGCATTTGATACGAGAGTGTCCCAAGAACCCCATCAATATGCCAAAAATCGCTCCTATCAATGTTATTGGGTTAGTAGTAGATTCTACAGGAAGTGTAACATCCACAGCCCCAATGCATGTGGTCACTAGAGCTCAAGCCTTGCAGCAAACTCAAGGAGTAGGGCAAGAAAAGAGTTCTGAGGTTAGTGAGACGGAGAGCATAACCAAGAAAAGGACAAGAGCTTGGAGAGATAGCTGTGAGAGAATGAAAAGACAATGGTCACAAAAAATGAGCGAACTTGAAGAAAGCTTGAGAGAAACCAAAGCAAAGATAAGTGAACTCGCATCTCAAAACCACCCTTACACTACTCCACCACCCCCCTTTCCATCTCCCTCCAACCCATCACCTTCCATTCCCCAACATTCCAATCCACCACACATAACCCACCCACCACCCAGAGTAGGATCAGTCCTAGCCGATCCCACTCCTGAGGATCTAGACATGATGCTTAAAGCATATCAGGCCAGGATCCAAGAAGGCCAAATGTGACAGATCATGACAAATGTTACCCTAGAGCCGATCTAGAGATAGAAAGAACAAAACTTTGTGCGAAAATAGTAGAATTGGTGCAAGCTATGTTTGAAGCCAATCACTTGTTCAATGGCTCTAGCTCCACTAGAACACCATTGCATTTCGATGGTCTATTAGATAGATTGGAGAGGTTACTTGTAAAGTCTGGAAATGGAGCCATCTCACAGTCTAAGGAGAGAGCAAGTGATAGAATAAGCATTCCTCCCTAGGAAGCTTATGTGCCAAACTCCACTAAACCAGACACCTCTGCTTCTATGAATCGGTATTCACCTGAATTCCTGCGAGAGATTCAAGAAGAGAAATGGGCTAAAGAAAGCAAAGCTCCGCCTCCAATTGAACCTGTGGATGTCACGCACGATCAATTCCCACAAGACATCCCTTCCATTTATGGAGAGCAGGAGAGTGCCCAATCTCATGAGAGGTTAGACTTTGAGTCTAATTCCTTACAAGAATTACCCCATTTCACAGGGCCTTGGGAAACCAAGTCCACATGCATGAGAGCACCCACGGTCATGATAAGAAATGAAAATTTGATCATACCTAGGAATACGGAGGTAGTAAAGAACACTAAAGTGCAGTGCAACCTCACTCTAGAAGAGCTACTCAAGGTCAAGCCTGAATTGTGGAAACATGTAGCCAAACAAGTGCCAGATGTCGAGAAATCTCGTTCCCAGGAAGGATCTCATAGAAGAGTGCCAAAAATACCATTGGATAAGATAGGAGATATGAGTGAAGGAGAAGAAGGAAATTCCTATCTCCCAGTTACACATCAGGGATACACAACCAAGGCAATTTTGGACTCAGGTGCAGGAGTTGCAATTGCTACCACTTCCCTATGGAAGCGTTGGGGCAAGCTAGCACTCAGGCCGACGAGAATGAAATTACAGATGGCCGATGGTCATATTGAGAGGCCCTTAGGATTGCTAGAACAAATAACTCTCACTACATGTGGTGTTGAGCTCGAGCATACTTTTGCTATATGCAACTTTAGCAAAAACCAAGCCTATGAGATGATTTTGGGAAGACCATTTATGTGGCAGTTGCAAGTGGTACAGGATTGGGGAACCAATTCTTTGTATTTGCAACACTTAGGTGTTACAACCAAAGTCAATCTCAGGGACTACTCTCATAGAGATGTACCCCCCATCCAATGGAATCCCATCCATAGAGCCAAAGATGATACTGAGCCAGTGCATTCCATAGGATCAGGATCCTCATGGATGCATGAAGACACCCACTTATGGATGTGCAAGGTAGCAGTAGAAGAAGAGAAGAGAGAAAAAGCCCAAGAGGTAGGTGCAAAAGAAACCCATAGATCAATTCAAGACCCAGCCTATGCACCTGTAGTTTTTCCTGACGAAGAATTTGAGCCTCACGGCTGGGCTGAAATTTTAGCAACAATGGATATAGCCATCAACGAAGAACAATGGACACCCCACTGTGACGAGGATGGCTGACATTTCAGTCTTCTCCATAGAGCCAATCTTGGAAGACTCAATTTTAGAAGAATGTGAACCTAGCCCTGATGCATTTGAGGATGCAAGTGACTCCGATCTAGAGTCAATCATTATGGACCCACAATTTGCATCAGATGAAGAATACTTCTATGAAATAGAAGTTCACCCTCAGAGACATGAAGAGCTCATGAATGAGGTGAGATTAACCACACAAGTGACCACCAAGAATGAAGGCAAGAAGAGGAAGAAGAAAGAAGTCACACCAGAAGAGGAAGAATCTCTGTTTGAGGTCCCTGAAAATTTTAGGAAGTATGAAATAGACGATAGAAGATTCATGGTGAGAATGCCTAAACGGGATGCTCAAGCAAGAGAGGCCTACGATAACAAGGAAACCACTAAGAAAATTGTTGTAGCCTTAGAAGAAGGAGAGGAAAGGTGCACGTACATAGGACATGACTTGACGGAAGAAGAAGAGCGAGAGTTGGTAGCTTTGCTAAGAGAGTACAGAGATGTATTCGCTTGGAGCTACAAGGACCTAAAAGGTGTAGACCCGAACATATGCTCTCACATGATCCCCATGACCTCAGATGCCAGGCCCTCTAAACAAAAGCCATACACATACAATGACAACTATGCTGCCAAGATCAAAGAGGAGATAGATCGCTTGGTTGAAGTTGGATTCATTTATGAAATTGAGCACACTGAATGGGTCTCCCCCATTGTAGTGGTGCCCAAAAAGAATGGAAAATTACGTGTATGCATTAACTTGAAGAAGGTTAATGTAGCCACTATCAGAGATAGTTATCCGCTTCCTATCACTGAGCATCTATTAGAAAGGGTAGCAGGCAAGGAAGTGTACAGCTTCCTTGATGGATTCTCGGGCTACAATCAGGTATCCATAGCTCCAGAAGATCAGCATAAGATGGATTTTGCCACAGAGTGGGGCATATTTGCCTTTAAGGTAATGTCATTTGGACTTACCAATGCGCCTGCCACCTTTCAGAGATTGATGTGTCATGTATTTAAAGAGTTCTTGAGAAAGAATTTGGAAGTCTATGTTAATGATCTCTGCGCACATTCCAAAATTAGACAAACACATATACCGGAACTCAGACAAATCTTTGACAAATGTAGAGAATATCAAGTCTGCTTGAACCCAGAAAAGTGTGTTTTCATGGTCAGGCAAGGCAAGATCCTAGGACACATAGTGTCAAAGAATGGCATATCAACGTATGAGGAGAAAGTGAGAGCTATTGCAGAGCTGCCTAGGCCAAGAAATGTCAAGGAAGTACAGGCCTTCATGGGGCATTGTGGTTATTACCGACGCTTTATACACATGTATGCCATCATCGCAAAGCCTCTGTACAGCCTGTTGACAAACTTTGAGTGGACTGATGAGTGTGAGAACTCCTTTAATGAGCTAAAAAAGCAATTGTGTTCAGCACCAATCTTGACCACACCAGATTGGAACAAGCCATTCCATGTTCATGTGGATGCCTCCAATTATGCTATTGGATGTGTACTTGCACAACCTACTGGTGAAGGTAATATGGATCTTCCAATTGCCTATGCTAGTAGACAATTGAATGCAGTTGAACAAAACTATACGACCACTGAGCGAGAAGGATTAGGCATGGTATACACTGTTAAAAAGTTTAGACACTATTTGCTTGCAAATAAGTTCAAATTTTTTACGGATCACCAAGCTCTACTGTACCTAGTAAACAAGCCATGCAATACAGGAAGATTAGTAAGATGGTTCCTCTTACTAATGGAATACGACTTTGAGGTAGTGGTGAGAAAGGGCAAGACTCATTTGAGAGCAGATCATCTCTCAAGGCTCACATCAGGAGAGGCCCCACAAGGAGTGTCAGATGACCTACCTGATGCTTACTTGTTTAATTTGGAAGTTGTACCGCAGTGGGCCAAGCCCTTAGTGCCAGTACTGACATATGGGCCTAAGCATCAAGTAGTAAACACTCAAGATAGGGAGGTAGTAAAAGCCCAAAAGTATCATATCATGGCAGGAAGTATGTACAAACAAACGGAGCAAGGAGTATTAGCCTGTTGTGTGAAAGAGGACGAGTACGCAAAGTGGTTGCAATTAGCACATGTGGGTGCATTAGAGCAACACTACTCAAGTCAACAAACCCTACAGATGCTAAGGAGACTCGGAGTGCATTGGCCAACTATGGAAGTTGATGTCCATAAAATGTGCAAAGAATGCCCAATCTGTCGCACTAAACCACCAGTGGAACATGCTACTCTTTATCAAATATCTTTAGTACTAGATTGGAGTGAACCATTAGTAACCTTTCTGAGGATGAAAACGTTCCCTCAAGATATGACTTTGGCTAGACAAAGGAGTTTGGAACAAGAAGCCTTAGATTACGCAATCATTGGTGATAATTTATACAAACATGGTAAAGATGGTTACCTAAGACTGTGTGTCCATGAGAGCGAATACCTCAAGATATTAGAGATTGCTCACCAAGGTGTAGCAAGAGGACACTTTGGACCAAATCGGGTGATCAAGGCAATACTATTTGCAGGATTTTGGTGGCCCACCCTTCACATGGATGCACATACCTATGTGAAAAGGTGTGAGGTTTGTCAGCAGACTCAGTATCCTATACGCAAGGATGAGATGCCATTGAAATCTATGATGGGTGGACGTGCATTCTCTAAGTGGGGAATAGACTTTGTTGGTCCTATTAATCCCCCGGCTAAGGGTTCACATGCTGAATACATCATTGTGGCCACAGACTATCTAACCAAGTGGGTAGAAGTGAAAGCCACTACGAAGAATGATGCTCAAACAACAGCAAAGTTCTTATTTGAAAATGTGTTCACCAGATACGGATTGCCAATAGAGCTAGTAAGTGTTAGAGGCACTCACTTCTTGAACGAAGTCATTGAAAATCTACTCCAAGAGTTCTTGGTGATACACAAGAAGTCTGCCCCCTATCACCCACAAGCTAATGGACAAGCTGAAAGCACAAATAAGATCTTGTGCAATGTGCTCACCAAATTAGTGCATAATAAACACTCTGATTGGGACAAACAACTACACCACGCTGTTTGGGCATACCGAGTTGCCTATAAAACGGTACTCCAAGCCACTCCCTTTCAAATGGTATTCGGCCAAAATGCATTGCTACCATTGGACTTCTTGATACCTACATTAAGAGTAGCACAAGAACACAAGTGGACAGGCCATGAGCTCTCCTCTAGAATCTTTGATCTTGAACGATTAGGTGAAACACGATTGAGAGCAGCTGCAGGAATATATGCAGCCAAGAAGAGGCAAAAAGCATATTTCGATGCACATGTGAAGGAGAAGGGCTTGAAAGCAGGAGACCTAGTCCTAGTCTATACCTTGAAGCAACATGCTCGAAAATTAGAGAAGAGAGGCTATGGACCAATGATTATCAATAGGATCTCCACAAGTGGAGTAGTACAACTAGCCACTCTAGAAGGTGAAATCCTACCAAGTTACATAAGCGTATGTAGAATCAAGTTGTATCAGGAACCCCTCACGAAGGAGATGCTAAATCGACTCAATACTGCAAAAAAACGTAAAGAAGAGGAAAAACGAATTCGAGAGGAAGCACAGACAGAAGCTTTAGAACAGATCCGACGAATGAAATTGAGAAGACAAGGTAGAGATCAGCCCATGCCTGACTCTCAAGAAGCTCTAGGTTATCACATGACCATGTGTGAGGCCTCAGGTGAACGGACCCATAGGATAGTTGATCGACGACCTTTTGTGACCCTAGAAATAGGACAAGGAGAGAGTGCAAGGACAGTGAGAGTGTTAATTGACTCAGGTGCAGCCACTAGTGCAGTTCGACTTTCTTACTGCCAAGAATTGCAATTGGAGGTCAAACCCCTAGAGGCATATTTGATAGGATTAGGAGGTGTTGAAACCCCTTGCATAGGAGAGGTGGAACTTCCCCTCTACATGCAAGGGATCCTAATGCCAGTAAAAGTCCTAGTGTGTGAAGACGAGGATCTTACCGAACCTCTTATCTTGGGCCAAGACTGGATCTGTAATCAAGCCGTCAGCCTTAACCTAAGAAGTGGACTTCTTCAGGCTTGGGTAGGCCAAAGCTGCCTCACGATTGAATTAGAAAATCTAGTGCCCAGGCCATTAGAAGAGGCACCCACTCCTGGTCCCTCCAGGAACCCACTTGACGATAACCGTGCTATCATTGTCCAAAGTTCTATGATGCAGAAGATTGTCACTCCGGATGAAGGAACAAAAGTCAATGAAGAGTTCCCATTTATTCCAAAGAAGATTCGAGAAAGGCAGGCTGAGCAACACACGACACTGAGGAGACCGATGACCAAGAAGCATGTGCACCAATGTGGGAAATATGAAGTACCTCGTGGCATGAAGCAGATCTGGATACGCAAAGGGGAAAAAACCACGACTCCAGAGACAGGTCCTCAGAAAAGCATTAAGCGAGCCACACCGTCAAGGACTAAAACAAAGGAGTTCCCTAGGCAACACTCTAGACACACCCTTTCTATTTGGGTCCCCAAGCGGTCAATGAAGGCTATCCCCACTGCTAGACAGATGTGGGTGCCCAAGGCCTGCTTACGAGATCAAATAGCTTCACCTCCAGTCGCTAGCATAAATCAACACTCACTAATACTCTTGGCAAATAGCTCAGGAAAGGTACCTACACCCCACACTATTATACCTTTGGCCAAACCTAGAAGTGTCTGGAAATGGGTACCCAAAAGGTTCCAAATCCAGCACAATCTAGTTCATAAACCTTTACCTGCCATCAGCTCTAAGAGCTACGAATCATCAAACCTTTGATTGATGATTCGTAGCTCTTAGAGCTGATGGCAGGTAAAGGTTTATGAACTAGATTGTGCTGACCCAATTTTGATGATGGTTTGATGGCAAAATGTAGCTCCTCTTCAAGCTATTTGGCAGAAAGCGGGGTTACAGGATTATTTTAGTGCATCTCTACCTAAACCTGATTTCCTTTGGTGCTATTACTTGATTGCAACTCTGAAGGCGACAAGAGATAAAGATCATTCAGGCACATTCCTGGTGCCCTCTCTATCAAACCAGGAGGAAATGAAAAAGTTTGAGTTGAACATCACTTTAATCAGGGAGGCCCTTCAGATGTATGGCACCCACGTACCCTCCGATCGAGATCCTTTGATACCAAAGTCTATGAAGAACAATAAACTCAAGAAGTTGAAAGAAATGTGTGCCCTCACCCCGAACATTGTTATACCATTGCGAATGTGTCTTCAACATTTTGCATTTCCGACGCAAGACCGATTCACACAGCCTCATAAGAAGATCTGGTATGGGTTATATCTAGCGGAGACTAGGAGCTTACCTATTAAAATGCCAGTGTGGATCCTTGACCAGTTCTATGAAGCAGGCAAATGAGGAGTGAGGAAGCCTACTTTGAATGGCTGCTACGCCATTACAAGAATCATCTATAGATGCCTCGCTTATGATGTGCCAATCGCCCCTTAAGTACTCACAGTTGCAATTCTTCCAGGGGTAGAAGTTAGGGGTTCAACCCGTGAAAAGAATGCGTGGGTCACTTTCACAGGTTCTAATTCCTCGTGAGGCCACCACAGAAGCTACCCTCAGAGAAGAAGTAACAAGTAGCCCCATTCACGATCCATCTCCAAAGACCACAATCAGAGGGCGTGGTGCAACCCACTCCCTCAGCCCCACCACTACCCACGGATGCTGAGTTCGCTTCCATGGCTACACTTGCAAAAGATACAGCCTTTGACTTTGAGAGTTTTTTTCGGAAACAACACAGTTATCTGAGAGTGATTTCTTCTCAGACACCGACGGCCCCGGATCATCATCCCAGAGAGGACGACCACATAGTGAGGTACAAAGAGTACATTGGGAAGATGAGGCACAACATACTCACGCTGAAGCACACAGCATCAAGAAGAAGCACAAGGAAATGAAGTAGATGAGAGTGAGGAGGAAGCCCCTGCTTACACTGCACAACTCAAACGGCTCTACAAAATGATCAAGCAGGTACAAAAGAGGCATAAGCTATCAGAAGAGGCAAATAGAGCGATGGTGAATCAAATGCTTCAAGCAGAGAACGCGGACCCCCACTTTGCTGAATCATTGAACCTTTTAGCTGAGACATATGGGATTATAGAAGCTATGCGGATCATGTTACATCGCAACCCTCCTCAATACGATCAACGAAGGCTAGATACGTGACAACGAAAGGGAAAAATGATTCAGATGGAAGTCTCTACCTCACTCCCTACCAGCGCTCAAGAAGATGTGCACATGACCAGCCCCACTAACACTGATGCACACGACGACAGCGCACAGATACCATCTCCCCCATCACCTCCCACCCAACCCACCGAACCCCTCGCTTCTAGCATCACTGAACAACCCATAGCCATCCTTACGGAACCTATGCCGCACACCACCATTATGCCATCCTTACCTATCCCAACCTCTATCATTGCTTACCCATTTTCCAAACCCCCCATAGGTCACTCCGCCACCGATCAAACTATAATAGGTCACCCTTCATATTTCCCAACTCTCGGACATCCACTGGCCACTACCCAAACCTTAACACACCCATTTCCCGTCACCAATACTCTTCCTCTTTCCCAAACCCAAACCAGTGAGCCCCAATTAACCTCCTCAGAGCCTACACAAGCCACCCTACCTCCATTCTTGGCAAACCTTGTTCAACAAATTGAGAATTATAAGAGAAAATCCCATTCCCACCCCACCTCCCCCACATTCACGGCCACCACTAACACACCACCCACCATTCCTATATTCACAATTCACACCTCACACACAATCACGTCCAATCCCATGGACATTTCACCCTCCACAGGACCACTCACCACCACTTTTGTCTCAACATCACCACTTGTGACTTCAAGCACGTCACTGCACACACCCACTGTCAGCACAACATCCACTTTTCCCTTCCCCATTTCCCGAACCCTTGCATCTTTCACCTCCACTTCTGCATCCACCTCATTTAGTCATGCACTTGACACTATGTTCGAAGCTGCGGCCCAGCTTAAGCAAGAATACAGATTGTTGGAAGAAAACAATAAAGAGCTTTGCACTCTGTCGTCCCACCTCCAGGCACGTGTCAATGCCTTGGAGTTGAGTAACACTGCATTACAACAAGAGGTTACTGCCCTCCAACAATCCCATGCAGAGCTCGAAGCCAAACATACAGAGACGAGTAAGGCAACGGAAGAACAACTCAGAGATTAGCTAGCTCTCAATGCTAAACTACAAAGAAACATGGCCTTGCAGCTGCTCAAGAAGAGAACAGAAGATTACAACAACAAAATCAAGATAATCTCGAAGCAGCCATAGAAAACACTCTAGGGGCACCCATCGATCCTTCCAAATTCCAAGCTATCCCCTCAGAACACATTCAGCACGTATTGGAAGATTATGCGACCCTCTTGGAAGCACACCACCAATTGGCAGACCAGGTAAAGGGACTACAAAGATCCCAAGTGCCCCCACCACACCCAGCAGAACTTAAAGAGATGGTCAATGCTGCTACTTCACCAGAGCCTGAATCTTCAACGGCCAACGAGGTACTTGAGCTATGCCAACAAGTGGCAGAATTAAAGATTAAATTGTTACAGTATGAATGACCTCCCTCCCCACCCGATCAACCAACAGAAGAGGATACTATGGTCATAACTGTGGAAGAGACTTTTGAAGATAACTATGAGCCTCAACCCCTTCCAGGAGGCAGAATCACGGACGAGGGATAGGACACATACGAGGAACCCCCTCTTGTGTGGATGAAGCAGGTAGAAGAGATGGGCCACACTCACGACGAGCGCATAACAACTCAAATGCCGGCCATGAAAACCATTGAGGAGACCATACTCCAATCAGAATTTTTCAAGCACCTGGCTCCTAGGTGCTTAATAACTAGCTCAGAGTTACAGTATAAGCCCTATTTTGTTCTATTGACAGACTACAACGCTAAAATCAAAAGAGTCACCAATAGGTATCCTTCCTTTGCAACCCAGTTCCAACCAGAGGACATCCCGAAAGAAGCTAAAAAAGGTGCCATATTCCAACCTATCTGGAGGCAAAAATTACTTGAGACCTATCCAAAGATGCTACGAACATGGGATCATGCTCCCATGCATTTGAAGTATAACCCTTGCTTTGGGCCAGTGCAACGCAGAAGATCATGGAAGGCATTTGCCATAAAGGTTTAGAACAATAATAATTGCAAACAATGGCTAAATTACCCCTCCATCGCACCCCCAACAGGCACACCAACGGTAGCTTACATGATGGCCACTATCAGACATTGGATGCCACGCCTTCACCCCATGCCAGATGTCACCGCGCAAATGATGCTCAAAATCCTAGACATGATGCAAGTAGTGTTAAAGACCTTCCACAATGTACGTCACATCAAGCCGCCAATTTCGGGCTTCCTAAATGGTAATTATGACTTACTTTATGATATGATCATGACCCCGAGTATCCGAGTGGCTTATGCGTGGCATGCACAAATAAGATATCTCCCTGCTTGCTACAAGCAAACGTTTGATGACATGTTCACCAAGGGGTTCGAGGAATCACACTCAGAAGTGTTCGCGCCACGCCCAACTCATCTACTACAATTATTCGCGTGCGAACAAACAATGCATTCAGAGCTCTACACCACGCCACAACCTGACATGCCTGGTGGAGTTAATTGGGATGTCGTGCAAAGAGATTTGGTCAGGGGACTACGGATCAAAGATAAAGAATTGGCAACCGACATACTACAGCAATACATTGATCAAACCATGGAGCAGAGGTCTGTCAGAGACGACAGACGCTAGGGGGGGAGAGTGTTGACATCATATGAGAAGAAGCAAGTACGGGCATGCATGCAGATCTAGCACTAAAGCAACCCATTAAATTTTTCCAAACCTTACATCATTTTAAAAGTGATTCTCATCACTAGAAACCCTTGTAAATACCATTTCACCTTTTTGTAGCTCCATTTTGTACAAGCCGAGGAGTCCTCGAGCTTGAGGAGCCTTAGAAGTAAGTGCCTACCAATTTTCATATTTTTTAGACCTCGTTTGAGCCCTCAAATAAGCCCTGAAACCTAATTTTTAACTAGGCCAGACACTAGGTCTGGACAGGGCCAAAGCTAGTCAAAAACTATAAATAGAGCTAGAGAGCTCATTTTTGGGGCTAGCTTCTTGTAGTTTTGATCTTGTATGAGAACTTGGTTGCAATAGAAGTGATTCCATTGTCTTACTCTCTTTGTTCTTGCTGTGTGTGCACGTGTGTGTGTACGTGTGTGCATGTTGGTGTGCTTCTCACTCACACATTTGTGCCTTCACTTGCTCGAGGTCTTCATACCATCCTCATGTCTTCCCGGATTGACATTAAAGGAGGTGCTACTCATCACTGAGCTACATATACCAATGAGAATGAATTATAAAATATATTGCTAATGGACATATGATACAAAGAAAGATGGAGGACTTCTCTAGCTTCAAGATAATACTAAGATCACTCAAAATGAGTGTGACGATCAGCTCTAATATGCTCTCATACCCGTTAATCAAAAGCATAGTGTATATATACACTTTTTTACTTGATAGCTATTAGAGATTCCACCTAAAAGTGATCCAATCTTTTATGGAATGATTTGAAAGTTGATTTCAAAATAATTCATGGTTTTTGTCTCTCAACAAGTTCATGAGATTATCTTCATTCTTCACTTTTACATTTGATCAAGATAAAGCATATGCGGCAATGTGTGTATATTTACATCTCATGAATCTAGAGAAATCCAATCGCATTTATCAAGATCTTAAGCTTGCTTATTGCACCAATAGGGTGGAAAATCAAGGAGTAGCTCACATTACAATGAAATAATGAGCAATTTATCCCAATGCAACAAAAGGTGGGTTTCAAATATGGATAAGATGCAAGTTCGACACAAGGAACAACTCATATTTAAACTACAATGGAAGCTATCAGAAGGTTTATCAACTATGCATAGTGACATAGAGAGACTTAGAGCTTGGTGATACACATAATTGTGTTGAAAAAATTACAAAATAGGCATGTCGAGAGCTTATGACAACAAAAAACATGTTGACATGTATTTGATTGTCAAATATCCACTAGGTGCATGTGTCAAATTGATTATCATGAATGCACATTGAGTGGTTCGCTAGTAGGGGGTTGTCAAAATATGCCATGCATGATTGGTAGGGTATCCCACCACACGCAATGTTGCTCATGTTCCTCCTCCATATGCATGCAGCACATATGGAGCAGGAACGTGACCACATTCAAGCTTTTAGAATCAGGATAACTGAAGACAATGAAATTGTAATTGGTCTCGAATATATTGTGTAGTAGTTATGATTAAGTAATGAAGGTATTATGACTCTTCTAGTTTTAGTTCCCTTGGCAAATATGGAAGCTCTTTGTGGTAAATCCTGCTCAAGAGAATATAAGTATGCATGTCTCCCAAAAGCATCACCATAGAGGATGGGGTTGCATTTTGCTACCTTGATGGTGAACATGCTAATATGGTGTCTCTCAAACCCTCAGGAGTGAAAGCAAGTGGACAAGTGAATAAGGTGGAAATAGTATTCCAAAAGCTCAAGAAGGAGATGAAAAGGCTATGCCAAGCTATGTGGAAGCTTCAAAGTTCTGATACCAAGGTTGGCATCCTATTTAATCTATGAATGCTAGTAGGAATCGAGAGGAGGAAAGTGGACGAAATTTGAGAAGCAATCTTCTAGTGTGAAGTACCAGGACATTCTCAATGGCCAAGTGGATTTGAGACTAACACAGAGGATGAAAGGTAGAAGAAGCATAGAACTGGAAGCCCTCCAATAAGCAGAAGAGGAAGTGCAAACTAAGGTGGAAACTTCTAAAAGATTTCCAAACGAAGACATGCAATGACAAGAGGAGGAATCTGAAGGGCATTGGTATGCAGAACAAGAGGAGGAAGGAGGAGATGGATGGACAGAGAGGAGATGAGAGACGTGCATAGATGCATGGGAGCCTTGAAACTCACATAATGATCTCTCTTGAGGCAATGCTCTATAAATGATGTATATATATATATGAATATGGGGGTAAGGTTTTACATCCATCAATGTGATCGTAAGTGGTAATAGATACAAAGAATGATGTAGGACTATACAATAATGTACAAGAAGATTTCGGATCTCAACCCATATAGATCAGCCTACACCAACTGCCTCAAACAAGGTATATCCATGCACCTCAAATTGCTCTAGACTCATATCAATAAGAATCGAGCTCACATCTCACTGATGCAAGAATTGATGAAGTTCTTGCAAAGCTCCCACTCACTCTATGCCTATGTCAATCATTGAATGACTGACAAATCCAAGTGCAAACGCTCCAATAGTAACTGCAATATCTCGTCTCGAGCATAACAACTCGTACACCAGACTCCCAAATGCTGACGAAACATGTGCTATCCTGGCTAACCTAAGTATGTTAGCCATGCCTATATCCAAGGCATCCAAAGCACCATCGTCAAGAACAACATGTCCTCACATATCTGTGTCAACATCTGGCATGAGTGAATCCAAGAATGACTACATGATCACTGACTCATCAACATCTAAATCAGTCATCCTCTCAACCAAGGATGTGTCTAGGTTTGCACCCTGAGAGCTAGTATGCTCTGGCATACACTGTGTATCATAAGAGCTATCCTTCTCTACCACATCAAGTGTATCATCATGCTCCACATGAGCTAACTGCACAACATCAACACCAAGATCAAACTGATGATCAAACTCTAACTGAGTATCACCACAATGCTCTAGATTAGCATCCACATCATGCTCTAAAGCATCCAATTGATCATCCAAAGTGTGCTCTATACGAGCATCCACATGATCAATAAAATCATGCTCTATATAATCATCATGAGTATCCAAAACATGATCTACATGTGCATCATGAATATCAATAGACCTATATGTAGGTAGATAAAATGAGACATGACGAGTCTCACATTGCACATAAGGCTGAACTCCCACTAAGATAAGATTATCTCTCATATGAAGTACCTGAAATGGATACCTGTGCCCAATCCTAGCACCTCTGACAAACATAAGCTGTCCCAATTGCAATTGAAAATTATGCTCATCAAGGAATGCATAACATCTACTCTCTTGTAACTTGCTAACTGAAATCAAGCTCATGGGGAATGAAGGCACATAGCGCACATGTCTAAGTGATGCTCCACTAGGTATCATAAGTCATACATCTCTTGCACCCTCAATGTCATATGTCGTACCATCAGGAAGCTACACACATCCATGACTCTCACCTGAGAATCCATAAAACTAGTCGCGATGTGGAGTAATATGAAAACTAGCTAATGCTTTAAGCAACCAAGCCATATGTGTGCTATCCAATAACAAGAGGAATCATGAGATCAACCATAGGCGAAAATGATATCACCATCAGTAGCATAATCAACTACCGTAGACTCTCTTGAAACCACTACTTGACTTGCATCACGTGCAGATCTCCGACATTGTGGTCACATATGCCTAAAGCAACACTGACGAATATGGCCCTTAGGACCACAGTTCCAACATCAAAGCTATCAATGTGATATATGTCTCACATGAGTCAATGGACTCGCATACATATCATGTAGTCTCTACCATAATGCACTACTCGTCTCCTCATACATAACAGACTCATATATAGAATCCACAAGCTGTAATCGGATAGTGGAGTTGGCCAATGCATCCATATCCATCCATATGTGGTTGGACATGTCACGAGGCCTCTATGCATCTCTATTCACATACATGTGTAACCCTGCACGAATCAATGTATGCCACATCTGAGCTTTCCATGTCGCAAAGTCAGTGCCATCAAACCAAGAAGACACCATGCTGGCAATCAAAGAGACTAGAAATAATACTCGATCCTCAATAGGATCACACATACATATCCATATGCATAACTCACATCACATATGTCTCACTGGAGAAGGAACCATGTGAACAACCTGTCACATAACCATGCATCTACCATGCATATAAAACCATGAGCATAAGACTTCTCAACAAGTCTCCAAACTAGCCAAGTAGATGTGAAAGAATCTTGGGAAAAGTTTGGTAGACTATCCCCTATAAACTGAACAATCAAGCAAGATAACCAGCAGCAAAAGAACAATGAGTAACATGTCACCACTTGTCACTAATCCAATCAAAGATAATGGCAAATACACATGCCAAAAATTGATAGCAATACATGCCAATAAAATGACGATACACCTCCCACTAGAGAATAAATCCTCTAAGATGGTCCAACTTGCCATGAATAACCTATGAGCAAGTCCAAGTGAATGGAGATAAGCAATGATCCAAAGCTATTGCACAAGTATAAAGGATCTACTAGATCATCTATCTAGCATAAAATCTAAGAAAATTTTGGCAGCATCTCCTCTGTAAAGTGGACTCTCAACCAAGTAAACCATGTGGGAATCACCATCCACATATGCCAAGGATCACACTGGCAAATAGATATCAATCAATGATCGTATGCTAATAGAATAGACAATCAAGGTGACAAATGGATGTGCAACTAAGGCTCCAATCTAGATCATCTACCTGCATAGAAACAAAGATACAAGTACCAACCAAGGTCCAATAAATCTCTCATAAAATGTGTGCAATTGGCAAGCTAATTGTAACCAAGTGGCATAAGCAAGATAGAGACCACAATTCCACTTTACATCCACTAATAATACCATGGTCAAACTCATGATGACATAAAGCTCAAGAAAAGTTATACCACAATGTCATTACACATGCCAAACTCGTGACAAGATCATGCTCTACTCTCATATGGAGGAGCTACCATAGTGATCATACATATACAATGCCTTGAAGCTCTGAAAATAAGAGCTTTCACACCAAAAAATCTCTCTCAAAGAAGTTCCACAATAAAATGAACCTCCAAAAGCAACTAGGGTTCTTATGGTGAAGATATGTTGCTCTATGTTTTGCTATTTCAGAGGTGAGAATCTCTGTAAAAACTCCTATAACTCTTTCTTGGCTACACAACAATATAAAGAATGCCTCAATCGGAGGTGTGTAGCTCAAGATATACACAAAATAATCATCTGTTGTTGATTTCACCTTCACTTGCAATACTGCTTTTCTGTAATTTGCAATTTTGGCAACCAAGCAGTCTGAATTTGGAATGAGTTCTAAAATTTGTAGTTATCTTTTCAAGCTACCCGCAGCAAGTTGAATCACTCAAATCCGATTTGTAAAACTCAAGTTATGACCCAAAAACTGACCTGCTATCCAAGTGATTGTAGATTCATTTTGTACATCAGTCTGTGTTTTTTGAATTTTTGGCAGTCAACAACTTCGAACTAGGTTCTCTGCCCTTTTGTTACTTGTAGCTCTCTATCTCAACTACGCACAAAATTTTAAAACGTACCAATCCGAGCTTTCTAGCTCGAGTTATGGCCGAAATATTGAATAGCTATTGAGAGGTGCGGACTTGAACTTTCACCTCTTGTGACCTAAGCTTTCATTGAAGCTTCTTGCACACAAGCCTTTAGCATGCTCTGATACCAATGAATGGTTTCGGTATGTAGAAGAAGAGGAGGAAGCAGGAGATGGAGGGAGAGAGAGGAGATGAGAGACGTGCATAGATGCATGGGAGCCTCGAAACCCACATAATAATCTCTCTTGAGGCAATGCTCTATAAATGATGTATATATATGAATATGGGGGTAAGGTAACATGACCCTTACATCCCCAACAGAATCCACTTTATTGGAAGTAGAGAAATGAAGATTGGTGGAGGACGAAGCCCATTTTTAGAAAGAATGAGAAAGACAAGAAAGAGAGCAAAATGAAGGAAATGATCAATGGATGGAGTAATGACAACCCCACTACCAAAGGAAAGGCGTTGTTGAGTTTTTTATCTTCAATGATTGAAGGCAATGACAAGAGGAGGAAGACACTTTATTGGAAGTAGAGAAATGAAGATTGATGGAGGACAAAGCTCATTTTTAGAAACAATGAGAAAGAAAAGAAAGAGAGCAAAAGAAAGGAAATGATCAACAGATGGAGTAATGACAACCCCACTACCAAAGGAAAGGCTTTGTTGAGTTTCTTATCTTCAATGATTGAAGGAAAGATCCATGGTGTAATGCACAAGGTAGGGTGTAGATGTGTGCAATTCCATGTACATCAAATATCCATCCATAGTTCACCAAGGATTATACAATGTTTGTAGGCTACTGAATGGATGCAGCTAGAATGCTTGCATATGCTCTCTGCAGAGGGAGAAAAATGAGGTTAGCTCCAAACAGTGGGAGCAAATTACTCAAAATGTGCAAGCTGAAAATGAGCAATTAAAATCATGGGAAAAAGAACTAGAATATATCTTCGCAAGGAGAGCAAATATCTTAGAGGATCAAGTGCATGCCATGGAACAAGTCATCTTGTCCCTTGAAACAAGATTGGAGGAGAGTGAAGAAGAGCAACAAATTTTGCAGTATCAACTACAAGAAGCTATTGAGCAAAGTAGGCACATGCTTAAAAAAATCTACTTTACATAAAGTAGTTGATAAATTATAGGAAAAAAAAGGGTCTTTGAATGCTCAAGTACTCTCTCTAATGGCTGATCTACTAGTGACAACTTCCAAATTACATTGTTTATCCAAATTAGAGAAACAACTGCACAACGTTAGATAAGTAATTGTGCTGATTTGTTGTAGATGGATTATGCGAGAGCAAAGGTAGCTAAAGCGGCTTGGAAAGTACAATGGGATCACCTTATTTTTTTAAATCAATTTTACTCTTTTTTCAGTGCATATACTATTTCAATCTTCCATTGCGTATTCTTGGTAGTTGTAATGTTCTGGAATGTTAATTCAAAGCTAAGTCTGTGTATGTGTAATGGGTACAATCTATTAGTGAGTATGGACTAAGAACATAAGTTCTAACTATCCATAGTTAGAATCCCCCAACTTTAGAGGGTACATATTACCACAAACACATATCTTTGCAACCTATGATGGAATCTCTCGATGATCCATCGTGAAAAACATAAACAAGTAAATCAAATTTGTTATCTTTCTTACGATCTATGCAAACTCTATAACATGGTTTATTCTTTATCCATAAACTCATAACCAAAATTAGTAGCATCATATTCATAAAACATAGTTTCGAACGATTCAAGCACTTCCTATTGCATATTTAAAGCATTTATTTCAAATGAACTAATGATGGACTCATCATGCGGTTATGAATCAATTCATTCATTTTATTGTGCATTATCTACCTCATTCTCTTCATACACTTCAACCAAACTCTCTCCCTTCTCCTCATCAAATTCATGCAAATCAAAGCTTGTATACAACAAATAACAAGAATATCTTGAGATACAAAATCACCCATGGAAAACGAATATTCACAATTTATCAAACTCTAACAGTTATCATTCAACTCAACATCAAACACTTCACCATAAAGTTTCAACTCATCTTTCACAACCTCTTCACTAACCTCTTCTGAATTTAGGTAAATTGGGTTATCAATATCATTTAAGCCTATGTCATCAGTTGAATCACTTAATCCACTTCCCAAACATTGTCTTTCTCCCCAATTAACTCATCACATTTCTCTTCTTTCTCTTCTGTATGGACTTGATGTATGCAAACCACACCACTTTACATTAAATTCACTCTGTAATCTTTTTCATCAATATCCTCACATTGATGTATCTCCTCATCTCGGCAATGGAAATAGTATCATCACACAAATCCTCTCTAATAACCTTATCTTCCACACTTGTGGATTCTGTTTTTTCTCTAAATGTGTTTGATTGATCTAGGGACACAAGGTTAAGCCAAAGGTTTTTTATGCCCTGCACAATCTCATCCATACAAATTAATGGTTTGGGATTAGACATTGGAAAACTTTGAGTGTACTCAACTCTATCTTGCACTACATGTGGCCTTCATCTCTTTTGTTGCACAAGCATAAATATTTCCTTATGCACTCTACCCTATTCTCTAGTCAATCCCATTGGTTGGGTCGAATCCTCCATTAAGTCTTCTAGCTCTAGGATCAAATCAAGCTCTACACTCTGAATAAAGAGCTCCACTTTCTTGTGTTCTAAAACTTTTTAGTCTCTCTTATCCAAATGGTCAAATCACTCTTCAAACTCTTGAAGTAGCTCACTCACCTCAATCCCTTGATTTGGAGTATCCATCCACTCTCTAAATGAATATCATGTGGGAATGGCCAAATCCTCAAGTAATACTCTTCTCATAGCATATTTTTGAGTCCATTCCATGTGTGGACTCGCTCTTGAAGAGCACTTATGCTAGGATCGACACCAGGTATTGCAATCCTTGCAAATTCACCAAGTTTCCTAGATGCATACATACCGTAGAAGTCCATTTTGTTGTCATATACTTGCAAAAACTTGGTTACATCTGGTCTAGTGAAGAATCCATGCTCATTGGAAATCGCCTTTAGAGCTTGCATCACTTAATTGCTATATGAAGCCGACTTCTAGGATGTAGTCAATACTTGAAGTAGTGTGCTAAAGGTTTGCATATCTAAGTCTAAGGCTTCATAGTAGTTAACTCTTCGTCAAATTCAATGTCTCAATCAAAATTCTCATCGTGTTAGTTAACTCAAGGTCAATTCAAAGTCAAGTCCTAAATGCATATTCATTTCACGTTAGGTTCACTTTGTTGTATGTGCCAATGACATTAGCAATGATTTGAGATCGGATGCAATCTATTGACTTATCTCTTCGTGTTCTTTTTGAAGCAAGTTTTCATAAATAAACTATAGGACTTCATTAGGTTCACATGGAAAAAAGTTTGACAAATTGAATTGCACTTGTGGGTGAAGTTCATTGCGAACCATTGATTCACAAGAAGATATATTTTCCATCTTGAAAACAATGTTAAATGTTTTACTTGTAAGAAATCAGAGTAATCGTTTCTAAATAGCATTAATTCAAAGTTAGATGATCGAAAATTAAAGAAAAAAATCTTTAAAAACATCCTCTTGTGGATCAAGAGATCATATCTGGACTTCTTCTGAACAAGAAAATTTAGCTATGTCATGGATAAGCAAAAAAGTTCTTTGTCTTCTTCTTCGCTTCTTGAAATTGCAAATGAATCACATCACTTTTTGAAATACAGCCATAACCATAAAACTCAATTTATGCTAATGGAGTTATATGGTTGGCTTCACGTTGAAATCCATTCTCCAATTCACTCACTCTCTCTCTCTCTCTCACGCACACACACACAGTCACTCACTCTGTTGCTCTCTCGCTCTCCCTCCCTCTCTCTCTCTCTCTCTCTCTCTCATATTATGCTACATTCGATGATTATATATCTGTAAGCTTCTATGCGATTTCATATGAATAATGCACATATTAATAGGGAAACGTATGTATAAAATCAATTGCTTCTTTACATATGCTCTCTTCGACTTATAGATCACGTGTATGTTGTTTCAATCATTCACTATATATATATATATATATATATATATATATATATATATATATATATATATATATATATATATATATATATATATATATATATATATATATATAGAGTGTGTATGTATAAAATCAATTGCTTCTTTATACATGCTCTCTTCGACTTATAGATCACGTGTAGGTTGTTTCAATCAAACTCGACGACCATGTTAAGACCCATTCAACAATCACGCGATCGTTTCCAAAGGTATACTTTGTATTTTCTTCAAAGTCGGATGTCTCCAAAAATTTGTACGAGAGTTGGTGTGACAACCCACGAACAAAACACTCAAGTAAGTCACCCTACCGACGGGCCGGTGCAAGTCACCGAGCGAGCTCGGAGTGCTTGCTTTCGTTTTATCACAGTTGGTTGAGCAGTCACTGCTTTAGGCGAAGGTTGTGTGTTGAAGCCCATAAGTATGTTCAACCTTTGCGGGCTGTTGCACATACTCGACCAGTCATATAATTCACACCATATATACTCTAAAATTATTGAAATTATGAACTCACACCATAGACACAATTAAAAACATAACTAGTATGAGAATATATATATATATATATATATATATATATATATATATATATATATATATATATATATATATATATATATATATATATATATATATATATGTGTGTGTGTGTGTGTGTGTGTGTGTGTGTGTGTGTGTGTGTGCATGTCTATCAATGTAAATAATACAGCCCATGTAATAGGTCAATCATTTGAATCCCATCCCTAATCATGATCATCCACATTATCACGATCATCCACATCATCATGATCATCTGTATGATCTGATGTATCTAAAGAGGCATCATGTGTAGAGAGGTCAATACATTTTGATGATCGATATCGTCCCTCCTGTGTCTGTCTCTCCACATCATCCATATTGACCTCTCCATAATATTCTTGTATTATATATAACAAAGATAAATATATAAAACATATAAAACATCAATAAAAATCAAATAAAAAATATCAAATTTAATAATAATCACACAATCATATGGATGATCTCATATGTGCTCACTTACACATCCATATCCACAATATGTAGCAAATTCAATTTGCTTTTTCGTAGGATAACGACCATAATCTTTTCCCTGTATTGAAACAAATAAAAAGTTTAATGATTAGTGTTTTAAATAAATAAAAAATATAGCTTCATAATACATATACTTACAAATGTAGCAACAAAATGTGATGGCCTATTTGGCCTAAGCACGACATATGACGTGACTCAACTCTCTTCTTTGCAATAGCCAGTGTTTATTTAATGAAACAAAAGTACATAAATTAAATGTAAAATATTTATAAAAGATATGAGAATTATAACTGATAGTAGTATAAACTATTTTGCATACCTTCTACTGAGGAAATTATTCTTGAAGATGTAGCTGTCTGCAAAACATACTACCACGTCTCAAGTGGTATGTCAGCTCTTCTCTTATTTCTTTTTACCATACAATATTTCCTATTATTTTAATCTCAAACGAAAAAAGGATCAGTATACCGAAAAACAACTTCAAATTTATAAACATGCATACACACATACACATACACATACACATACATGCATACATACACTTACACATACATACATGCACATACACATACACATACATAGACATACACATACACACACATAAAAATACACACACATATATATACACACACATATTCATACACACACATACATGAGCATGAAAATAGTCATGAATCACCATACATGAGTAGAGATGTAGGAAGATACTTAGTTGCTAGATGTATAGAGAGTAGTAGAAACCAAGGGATGTAGGAAGATACTTAGTTTTCAATGCTATTAAACTACACACAAACATACACATACACATACACATATATACACACACATACACACAAATGCATACACATACACATACACACACATATGCATACATACACATGTCATACATTTATGATTTTTTATGTGTATTTATATGCCAAAATGTGTATCTCTGTATATGTGAATGTGTAAATGTGTACATGGGAATTTGTATGTATGTAAATCATTAGATTATTAATGTCTAGTATCTTTTTTTTGCTACACAATGAGATTCTTGCCAATTAGAGGGAACTCCACCACCGTCTCCTAATCGTGCAAGGACTACTTACTATAAGTATATCAAACTTTTAATTCTAATATTTGATAGATACATACATGATTGATATATATTTTTTTGTTGTTATATTATAATAAGATTCTCATCAATCAGAGGGTACTCCACCACCTCCTACCCATGCAAAGACTTCGCATGTGTCATCCAATAGAAATTATGATTATTTTTCTATAAGGAGCATATTATATGTTGGTATAATCTTTGTTATGGCACGTATCAAAGGCCACGATTAGAATGTATTGAACATGATGCAAATTATGGTATTTTTGGCTATGCACGACCACTTGATCAACGTGATAATGCTTGGGTATGTATTGATTCCATAAATTAATGTAATTATATTTTTTTTAAATCATATACAAAATAAAATTATGCTTAATATATGTTGGAGTTTGAGGTCTACGAGAGCACGTGAATAGCACAAGGAAGAAGAAGCTTGGAGCACAACACACAATACTGAATTTAATACCAAGAGAATGTACAAAGATAAGTGACATGTTACGGTTATAGTCATATATACAAGCTGGGGGTGAAAAACTCCCTAAAGAGGGAAAAAAGTACCCCAATGGTCCTAGTGTGTTCACACACATCACTACCAAAATATATCAACAAATCCCCCCTGGGAGTGATGTGGTGAATAAGGAGCTATAACTCATGTATAAGGAAGTTCCAAGCTATGTGGAAAAGGAAGTAAGCCCAAATCTTTGCAAAAAGCTTCAAAATTCTCCCTAGGCAAAGCCTTTGTGAAAAGGTCTACAATGTTCTCTTGTGTGGGCACATATGCCAAACTGATCTCTCTAGCAGAGAACCTCTCACTAACATAATGATATTGCACCTCAATGTGCTTAGGCCGAGCATGGAACACAAGGTTCCTTGCAACTACCAATGCGCTTTGACTGTTAGTGAAGATCATGATGGTAGAAAACTGACCAATACCCAAATCAGCCATAAGGCATCTGAGCCACACACACTCAATAGTCGTTGTGAACACTGCCCTATACTTAGCCTCACAACTAGAAGTGGCCACAATAGGCTACTTCTTGCTCAACCAAGATATGCATGAGCTACCAAGCATGAAGCAAAAACCACTAGTGGACACATGAGTGTCATAGCAACCAACCCAATCAGAGTAAAAAAACATGTAAATTTGGAGGTAGTGATCCCCTTAGGGATAAAACAATCTAAGTAGTCGGCTACTACTCAAGTAGTGAAAGATGCGCTTAATCACATGCCAATGCTCGACACATGGGCAATGCATAAACCTACTCATCTGTGAGACAACAAAATGAATATCTGGTCACATAATGCATAAGTAAATCAAGCATCCAACAACCTACTGATAGAGAACAACATCAAATGCATCTCCAACATTATGAAGACTCAATCATAAACCTATCTCCATAGGAGTGGAAATAGGTTTGTAGTCTCCAAGGACAAAATGCTCCAATAATGTGTCAATATATTTTGTTTGACACAAAGCTATTCCACCATCAACTTGCATAAGCTTAATGCCAAAATAATGATGCAAATACCCCAAATCTGACATCTCAAATGATGCATGCAAATCAGCCTTTGAATCAGCAATATGCTTCTCAATAGGACGAGTGAGCAGCATGTCATCAACATAGATAGCAATGATCAGAAGCACATCATTTGCACACTTAACATATAAGGTGTTCTCACTTGGACTCTTCTCAAAACCATGTGCAATCAAGTAGGCATGTATCTTTTCATACCAAGCACATGGTGCTTGCTTCAAATCATGAATGCATTTTTCAAACTGCACACTTGGTTTTCATGCCCTTTTTGCACAAAGCCATGGGCCTGAAAAACATAGACTTCTTCATGCAAGTCACCATTCAAAAATGAACTTTTAATATCCAACTGATGTACATTCCAACCATGATGAGCTTCAAGCGCACAAATGCTGCGAACAGTAGTCATTCGGCATGTAGGAGCAAAGGTTCCATCAAAATCAATGCCTCTTTCTTGAGCATAACTCTTTGCAACAAGCCTAGCCTTATACCTATCAATTGTTCCATCAAGCTTACGCTTCAGCTTGTATACTCACTTTGTGCCAATTGCCTTCTTTCCAGGCTGCAAGTCACATAAAGACATCAATTGTCTCATTAACAAGTGCATCATGTGAATCTACATCAAAAATGGAATAATCTACACCATCACATGAAACCTGTAAAGGTTGAGAAATTACCTCATTTGGACTAGCACTAGACTGTCCACCTATAAAAACAAGCAGCAAAGTATCATATATACCTTTGGAGCTAACTGATATCTCCTTAGTACATGAAAGCAATGGATCAATAGCATCTTCAACAAAACCAACATCATACATTTCACTACTTTATCATCCAATTTCTTGCATTGTTGTTCAGGCACTAATGCATATGCCAGTCAACCAAAGACATGTAGAGCAGCAATAGATGGCTTGCAACCATGCCAAGCCTCATATGGAGTGATAGACTGCAATGCTTTGGTGGGACACCTGTTAAGTACATATGCTGCACACATAACAACCTCAAGCCAGAAACTATGTGGTAAAGCCTAATTCTTGACCATACACCTCGCCATCTCCATGAGTGACCTATTCTTCCTTTCAGAAACTCCATTCTATTGAGGTGTATATGGCACTGTACACTGATGTTTTTTCCCATGTTCAGCAAAAAATGCATTAAAGTCAGAACACATATATCCCCCCCCCCTCGATCAGAACGAAGGGTGCACATTTTACATGCTGATCGAGTTTCAGCCAAAACCAGAAACTATTCGAAACACATAAACACCTTGGACTTTTCTTTAAGTTGATACACCCATGCATGCCTAGAAAAATCATCAATGAAAGTCATGAATTAAAGGTAGTTATCAAACGAAGATGTCTGCATAGGATCACAGACATCACTGTGAACAAGCTACAATTTCGGAATAGCTCGAACTAAACCATCTTTTGGGAAGGAGGAATGTTGTATTTTGCCCAAAATTCAGCCTTCACATACATGTTTTGGGCAAAGAAGATACCATTTCAGATTTCTTGAGGTGCAGCAAACTAGCAAAATTAAGATGACCAAAAGCTTTCCATCTAGCATAGCCTGAGAATCTTGAACTGCACATGTTGAATCATTGACAAATTTTGCATAATCTATGAGCTTATACAACCCACGACATAAAATTCCAGAAGCAATAATGATGTCTCCATTTGATAGAGCATGAATTGTACATTTGCCATCAACAAATTTCACAACCAAGCCGATGTCGGCTAATACATAAACTAATAATAGATTTTTCTTGATCCCTAGCACAAATAAAACATTTGACAATGTAAAATAACTACCATCAACAGTAGTCAAAATGATCTTACCAACTCCCATGACACGATAAGAGGATTTGTTGGTGCATGTGACAGTATTCACTGTAGGGGCACGCTCAAGTGAAGTGAAGAAATTGTGTTGTGAGGTAATATGTTTGGTTGCCCCACTATCAAAGTACCAAACATTTGAGTCTACTATAGACTGACATTGTTCATGTGAAGATGGGTCATAACTGAAAACAATAGTAAAGTCCCATTATTCATTCTACACAAGATTAGCCGACTCTGTTTTGGGTGTAGAGGCTTTTGCAATAACCATTCTAGCCTCTTTATTCTTTGCCTCTTTTGCAACCAATTTTGGAGAACTTTTTATGACATGATCACTTCCTTTACAATACTTCCAAAACATTTTCTACTTTTCTATTTTCTTGTCATCTCTATCATCCTTGTTTGATTGTGCAGAATTAGCATATTTCTGCTTACTAGTAGATGAGCACCATTTACCTTTGCCCTTCTAACTAGCTAGGAAAGATTGATCTGCAACATCCATAATGGACTTGTTCTACCTAGACTGGTCTTCGTGCAACAAAACGGAGACTAACTCCTCAAATGTTAAGGCGTTTGGATTACCTTTCATCATCAATTGAAGAGTAGAAGCAAAACTCTGATATGAATCTAGAAGACCATTCAGAACAGCCGGCACAAGTGAACTGCCAGGCAAGACTTCATCAACAGAAATCAATTGCTCCTTCAAATCTTTGATCTTTCTTAAAAAACTATCCATGGAATCTCCTTCATTCATGTGCTCACTCTCCAACTTTTTTCAAAGTTAAGCAACACGACCCTCATTCCTTGCCTGGTATAAAGTGGTTAATGTATCCCAAGCATCCTTTGTTTTTTTGCAAGAGAGAATGTGGAGAATAATGGAACATTTGACACACAAGGCTATGAATGCATGTGCCTGAGCATCTCTACCATCCCAACAAAGTTGCTCTATAGTAGGTGCAACAAGAACCATAACACGAACAAGAATCTAAAGAATATCACCATCTTCAGCACCATTTGCATCAGCTTCAATAATTGTATTTGCACATGTAATAGGAAGTTTTTCAACACTCTACACAATGTTCCACAACCCTTTTGCGACCAATACATGATCCATCATAGAAGCCCATAATGGGTAATTAGTACCATCCAACTTATCCTCAACAGCCAACATACAGAATACATCACTACTTTCAGCCTTGGCCACTGATCAAAATGCGTTAATCTAGAAAAATGATTGTTTCTCAAAACGTTGAATAGAACTACCTACAATACACTTCGAGGTGCTTATATGGCGAACCAAAATCTATATATATCTTTGGCACAAAAAGATAAAATTGCTTACATAGGCACTATGATAATGCATTCAGAGGCTGAAACGAATTCAAATCACTTCGAATTCTGTTAAACTTGCAACAAACTTCGAGGTGCTTATATTGGCGAACCAAACTCTGTATATATCTTTGGCACAAAAATATGAAATTGCTTGCATAGGCACTATGATAGTGCATTCAGAGGCAGAAATGAGCTTAGATCACCCTAAGTATGCACACCAATTCTTGTGCGATGTTGAGACTGTGATCGGACAGTGTCGACGACACCCTAGATGAAGCGATGGACTACTATGATACTAATTGTTGGAGTTTAAGGTCTGTAAGACAACAGGAACAACATAGGGAAGAAGAAGCTTGGAGTAGAACACACAATACTGAATGTAATACCAAGAGAGTGTACAATGATAAGTGACCCATTAGGGTTATAGGTATAAATACAAGTCGGGGGAAAAAACCTCCTAAAGAGGGAAAAAAGTGCCCTAGCATTCCTAGTGTGTTCAGGCACATCACTATCAAAATATATCAACAATATATAGGAATATTTTCTCGATGATGATGATGATGATTCTCCTTTTAATAATGCTAATATTCCTCGCACACATCACGAACATGCCATTTATCAATTACAAGCTGAGGTTTCTCAAAATCCTCTACCTCCTTGTTTACAGAGTGAAATGGTTGGATATTATCCATTGCCAACTCATGATCGTCCTCTAGTACAAACATATTATGATAGAAGAAGATATGGAGGATGGCATAGAGGACCACTTCCTTTTGATGGAGAGATTTTTAACTTTTGGGTTGATTGTTATATGATTGCTTCCTCCACTATCTCTAGTGCTAGTCGTGGTCGCTTTATTGTAGAGGATTTGTATGTGCCTCCAAACTCTTAAGTCACTCTTATGTCATTTTGTGGTCCTATATATAGATGAGGAGATTGTCATCGACTTACATGCATGCAAAATATAAAAGATTATATATTGATGGAAGACCTTACATGCATGGAAATATAGTAGGTTTAATAAACAGTAGTGGAGGATATAATAGTTGAATAAATAATTGCACATTTGAAGAGCATGAAAATCTTCATGAATTACCATACATGAGTAGAGATATAGCAAGATACATAGTTATCAATGTTATTACTTCATTACATGGTGATGAATTATTAGTGAATTATGGATGGCAAAGACCTCCACTAGCACCTTTTAGAGAGCAATGAAAACGTTTTGTCCACTTATCATGTGTTGCAATGAAAACTCTAATTAATTGAAACTCTATTCAAATTAAGTTACATATTTAAATTTTTGTTTTAAGTTTATTATCATTAATGTATGGAACACAAATTATCTTATTCATGTATGTAGATTCCAATGTATGATATTGATGATCTTCTATCACACCATTCAGAGTTTCCAGTAAGTCCTCGATTATTAGATGCATCCATGAGGAGGCTACGCAAAATTGATCCTATAGAATATGCAAGACTAAAAAAGCTATATTCAAAAGAAGATAAATTACAAGACTTTTGTGATGATGATGATGATGATGATGATGATGATGGTATTCTTTGGAGTATTGGAGAGAGTTAAAGATCTGTCATCTTCTTGATCCTATGCATATATTCAAGAATGTTGGTTATTCATTATGGCAACAGTTTCTTGGATTAAAAGACAACAAAATCAAGAAATGATTTAAAGGATCAAAACTCATAACCAAAATTATGGCCAATTTTTTATAAAAATTGACAAGAGCAACTTATGAACCTTCTCCATGGATATTTACAACAAAGGAGATGCAAACTGTTATAGTTATTGTCCATTTGAAAGGCCAAATTGGCCATATTAGCCTTTAGTGGGAGATTGTTACCATTAAGTATCCATGTGAAAGACCAAATGGCCATCAAGCACTTTTGTGTATGTTCCTTAATAAAACATATAGTAATCCAGTCAGTCACATACTCTAAGTTTGATCGCATTTGTGTGACCTAAGAAATTTGTGTCCATGGTATGTGTATTGTGTGGTTTTTGTGTATTCTTTAATCTCGTTGTAGAGTACTACGTGTGGTGTCTTGAGATGGATTTTCTACCACAAGGATATTGTCGTGTAGCTCTCGAAAAGGAGATTCCACTATGGTGGCATCACCGTCAATGTTGTATATTATTGAACAATGCATTGCTAAAGTGTTATATTATTAATGTATTAATATGTTTTTGATGTTTCTGATATAGCAGCTGAAGGTTCGTGAGGAGCGTGCAAGGCGTGAAAGGGCAGACATCAATAATCCGAATAATTATTATTTAGCTTGTAAATAAGCCTACGTAGAAGGTTCTATTGTTAAAAAAGTAATGATTAGCATAAGGATCACTGTAGACCATAGTTTCTGTTATTGAAAGCAATGGCTTTCTGTAAAAGTTATCAACTTTTAGTTTCACGCTTGCTTTTCAAAGCCGCCCTCATGTAACCACTATTTTTGACGTAATCAAAATTCCTATAAATACATGCACTCTGTGGACTGTCGGAACATAGTGCATGGAGGGAGATTGCACCCAATCTTGCGTTCGGTCTCGTCTCTTGTTGCCTCTATTTTCTGTGTGTTTTTCTGCGTCCGTAATCTCTGTATGCGCGTGAGCAAGTTCGTGACAACAGTGGTATCAGAGCTCTGCACGCGTCAATACAAAGGGTTCTGTTCTCTGTTCGCGATTCTAAATTCCGATCCCATCTCCATCTCCATCTCCGTCTTCGTCTTCGGTTTCGGTTTCTGTTCCTGTTCCAGAACCAGAACCTACGTTTTCACCTACGTTTACTCCTTCGGCTTACTCCGTTTTCACCTACGTTTACTCCTTCGGTTTACTCCTTCAGCGTCGACTAAGGCAAAGAACTTAGGCAATACATTGGCACCCAAGGCTCCCTTGGCGAGCGTTGGCTACGCTCGAGGCAATTTTAATTTTTGAGTGGTAATAGAGAGGTTTAGAGTCCCTAAGGTAGGAGGATTTGAACCCACAACCTCCTACTTTCAAGGGAAGTACTTTGACCACTCCACCATCTCTTGGAGTTGTACTCAAGTTCTCTCTCTTTCTTACTTGTGGAAGGCGCGCGCGTCGATTTCAAGATTGTACCCAAGAAAGAATCAAGTGTATCTCTCAATCCGTAGGTCGGATTGAGGCGTGTAATATACCGTTGGAAAGCTCTCGGAACGAACTTTCCAATGAGCTAGCTTGGAAGTGTGAATTCCTTCAAAATCCTTGGGTGGCACTTGATTGAGTGTTCAAGATACCAAGCAAGGTTGAGAACACGGGATCGAGACACCAAGGTTGCAAACAAGAAGGTTCAATACACCAAGGTTGAGAGCAAGGGTCCAAGAGCACCATGGAGGATTACAGTAATTCACCCCTACCTACGGCAACACTTGAACAACAACTAGAGCTCTTGCGGCATGAGCTTCAAGGAGCTCAGAACGAGATCCGACAACGTGATGAAATCCTCCAAAAGATGCAAGCTGAGGAAGACAACCTTACGAGAGTAGTAAAAGCTATTGTGTCTGCCCAATCTGATGTTACTCATTCAAAGATTGGTAATAGAAACTACCAGTTTCTACGATTTGATGGCCGAAAGGATGGGCCTTTAGTACTTTCTTGGTTGTCGCAGTTTGATGATTTTTATACCGATGAAATGTATGCTGAAAGTGAAAAAGTTAAATTTGCCACTAACTATTTAGTAGGTAAAGCACAACTCTGGTGGAATGTCCTGCGGCACAGTACGGAGCGTCCAACAACTTGGAAGGCTTTTCAAGAAAACGTGAAGGATTCATTTCTTCCTCCTCAATACCATTTGCATGTTCGACGCGCATGGACGACCCTTACATGGAAGGAGGGTGATACGGTTACTACCTACACAGAGCGGTTCTAGCAAAATTTACTACTTGTACGAATGCTTGAAGATGTATCAGAATGTTGATGTATGAAACACCACAAGAAATGAATTAAGGTGACACTAGAACACCTCTATGGTCACCATTAACTCATTGCCACTCCAAACTTTGAGAAATGATAGCCTAAAGTGAGAACTTTGCTTCTACAGAAATTCCTAGTCACTGAAATGACATACCTTTAGTATTTTGCTAATTTCTCCTAGCTCAAGTATTATTTCTTGATGAAACTTTATAGGCTGAAACTAGAAGAGTAGAGCTTTCCAACAAGCTATCATATGCATCAAACGGAGCTCTAGAACTCAAGTTATGGCCCTCACAAGATGACCATGTATGACCTTCCAAAACTGGAAAACTTGCCTGTTTTAGTAAGAGCGCCTGTTTAAAATTAGAATTCGATGCCTAGCATCGACTTGCAACGAGAATTCGATGCCGGGCATCGACTTGGAGTGTTTTTGGCCACTTTTCAGCAGGGATTCGATGCCGGGCATCGACTTCCCGCATAAAGTCTTGATCTTTTGGACACCAAAACTAGAGGTGATTTCATGCACACTTAGAATATGACTTATCAACTGGAATTCGATGCCAGGCATCGAGTTGCTCCAACAACATCATGTTTTTCAAACACTTCAGTACTGAATGAAAAATATAAAAGAAAATATGACTTATCAACAGAGATTCGATGCCAGGCATCGAGTTGCTTGGAAAACTTGATCTTTGTAACTCATCACACAGTAGGTAATCATGGAGATGATGGAGAGAGGCTCATACACAGAACTTTACTCAGTTCTTCTCATAACTATAAAAACTCAGAAGTTTTACAAATGCTTTCTCACTCAGAGAAGCTCGACTATACTCAGTCATACAAAAATGAGTTCTTCTCACTTTCTCTCTCACCGCGTCAGTTGATACAAACTAACTTATATAGATTTTCTCATTCCCGTGATTTTTAAAAAACTTCTAGAACTAAAGTGAACTAACTTTACAAGTATGATACACTTGTGAATTTGTCCCTTCACATAGGCATGGGGTTTTCTTTCTAAGATTTGACCTTCAAATATATGTCTAATTAGTGATTGTTTCTCCAACACATCCCCCTCAATCACTAATTGACATTCCCTGTTTCTTCATATCTTCTTCTTTTCTTTTACTCCTGCCATGCTTTTGAATCTGCTGGTCTTCACACCATCCAAGCTCTTTGTCATTATGTCTGCTAACTGATCTTTAGTAGAAATGTACTCTACTTCAATCTCCTTCTCCATTACCTTTTCTCTGAGAAAATGATACTGTATCTCTATGTGCTTTGTCCTTGCATGAAATACTGGATTTGCTGCAAGATAAAGTGAACTCATATTATCTCCATGTATTGTAGGTGTACCTTGATCAATGCCTAAGCTCTTGAACAATGTCTGCATCCATATGACTTCCTTAGCTGCTTCCACAAGTCCTTTGTACTCTGCTTCAGTTGATGATAATGCTACTGTATGTTGTTTCTTTGAACACCAACTTACAAGCTTATCACCAATATATATCATGTAACCATGAGTTGATCTTCTGTCATCTTGGTTACCTGCCCAGTCTGAGTCACTATAGGCTCTCAACTTCAAATCTGATGTAAAAGGATAATATAATCCTTCCTTTATAGTTCCTTTGATATATCTGAGAACTCTTTGACCTGCAATCCAATGTGGGTCCTTTGGACAATGCATGAATTGTGACAAAACTCCCACTGCATAACTAAGATCAGGTCTTGTTAGTGTAGCATAAATCAAACTACCCACAAGAGATTGATACTTCCTCATATCTTTGTAGTCTGCACCATCATATTTACTAAGCTTGTGATTAACTTCAAGTGGAGTTGAAGCTTCTCTGCAATTTTCCATATCAAACTTCTTCAATAGATTTAGAAGATACCTTTCTTGTGATACATATATGCCATGATCTGTATAAGTGACTTCCATTCCAAGAAAGTATGATAACTTTCCTAGGTCACTGATCTTGAATTCTTTTTCAAGCAATCTCTTTACCTCCTTGATTCCTTCATCTGAAGTACCTGTGATTATAATGTCATCTACATAAATACAAATGTAGATTGTACCTTCCTCTGTTCTTCTGATAAGTAGACTTGGGTCTGCTTTTGAACTTTGATATCCAAGATCATTGAGATACTTTACCAGTCTATAGTTCCAAGCTCTTGGAGCTTGCTTCAATCCATACAATGCTCTTCTCAACCTGCAAACAAAATTTGGATACCTGGAATCTATAAACCCTTGAGGTTGTTCCATGTATACCTCATCTGATATGTATCCATTCAAGAACGCATTCTTTATATCCAATTGACTTAGAGTCCATCCTTTTGAAGCTGCAATAGCAATGATTGTCCTTATAGTTGACATCTTAGCTACAGGACTGAATGTCTCATCATAATCTATGCCATAGGTCTGGGCATAGCCTTTCACCACCAATCTAGCTTTGTATCTGGCTATACTTCCATCTGCAAGCTTCTTCACTTTATAAACCCATTTATTTCCAATTACTTTCTTACCATTTGGTTTAGGAACAAGTTCCCATGTCTTGTTCTCCTCCAGTGCATTGAACTCTTCCTTCATTGCTTCTTCCCATTGCTTTCTACCTTTAGCTTCATCATAGTTCTGAGGTTCTTCATCATCTTTGACCATATATGCATAGTTCTTCTGAGTTATGTAAGAAGTATCATAAGAATACCTTTCTGGTTGTCTCCTTGTCCTGCTTGACCTTCTTGGTTCACATTCTTCATATGTGTCTGGATACACTTCTTCATCAAATATAGGAGCTTCTTCATTGCTTCTTGTTAATCCACTTCTGGATGTACTTGCTTGCATATAGTCTTCATCTCTATTTACCTGCACAATTGATTTTCCTTTCTCACATCTTCTTACCTCTTCTTCAAATTCTTCAGCTGTATGACTTTGATCTGCATACCAACTTTTCTGTTCATCAAATGTAACATCTCTAGAAACAAGAAATTGTTTGGTTAAAGGATTCCACAACCTGTAACCCATCTGCTTTTCATCATAACCAATGAACACATATTTTTCTGCCTTTGGTTCAAGTTTATGCCTAAGTTGTGATGGCACATAAGCATATGCAATTGATCCAAACACTCTACAATGATCTAGTGTTGGTTTCTTACCCCACCAAGCTTCATATGGAGTCATTCCATTCAGAGCTGCACATGGTAATCTATTCACAAGATATGTAGCTGTATTTACAGCCTCAGCCCAAAGATAATTTGGACAGTTCTTCTCCTTTAGCATAGCTCTAGCAAACTCAACCAAAGTCCTGTTCCTTCTTTCTGCTACACCATTTTGTTGTGGTGTATACCTGCAAGTTATTTCTCTCTTAATACCTGCATTCCAAAGATAATCATTGAACTCTTGGGAGAAGTATTCTCCCCCTCCATCAGACCTCAGTCTCTTAAGCTTTTGACCTGTGACTCTCTCTGCATATGCATGAAAATGCTTGAAAGCTCCAAACACTTCTGATCTTTCCTTCAAAACATATAATGTTATCCATCTTGTAGCATCATCAATGAAAAGAACATAATACCTTGAGCCACTGATAGATCCTTCTTTTGTTGGTCCTGTTAGACGATAATAACTCAATCCAACTTTCGGACGAGTATTATCGGGTCCTCGGGTTCTTGGGAGTGGTAGGGGTCTGTTAAACAGAGGCCCTGTACTATTTTCCCAATCCCTTACACAAGCGCAAGTATCTTCTCACTTCTTAACATAGGGGTGAGTTTGAATACAGTTTGAATACTGACTACTCCTCGGTATGATAAGTGGGAGGACATTCGGTCATGACTATACTTATGGTAATAGCACAGTGATTCTGCCGAAACTTACAACTACGAGAATACGCTATTCTCAAAATACTCCTCAATAAGGCGCTTTCGTGCGACAACTAAACACATCGAACGAAATGCACAGACAACTCGGATCGAGATTATATTAAACTTTTCGTATACTAACTCAGATCATAGATTTCTACCGTAATTAATGACCTACTAAGACCTCTTTCCACACATAGATCCTTGTCGAATACTCAGTAATTACAGTTTATTGTATAAAACCTGGTCACTTAACCGAAATGGTACCCAACTCTGCCCTTACACAGTCTCACGCCAGACAACAAACACACAATCTCACAGTCGAGGAATACAGAATCATATATAACTGATCAACAAATAGACTCACAACATCACAAACTCCCAATGACAATTGATTCAACCAAAGAATAGCAGAATAATTAAATATGAATAGAATGGAACAGTATTCAATGTCCTCGGCAATATCTCATACACAGTCTTGTAAAATATGTTACTCGTGGTCTCCGAATACTTCAGTTTCGATGTGATCAACCCTATTCACTACAGTACGTAATAGAACAGAGACGTATCTATCCTTCCGTCTCTCTCAAATACATTCCTGTTAACTATCAATCCAAGAGTCTGTTTAACACAGTAAACTCTGCTCCACTAGCCTAACGAAGTGACGATGTGACGATCGAACTCTTTTCTTTTCGACGACAGAACTCTTTTCTCTTCCTGTCTTCTGCTTTTTATTGCTCTCACATTCTTCATTTACCGACTCTTGCGAAATTTCCTACATCTCCGTCATTTCAGCCACAAGTCTTGTTTATCCTTCTTCTGCGGTTGCGGTTGTCTCGCTCCATCAGCCTTGTAACACTGGCACGCACGGTGGACTCGAACCCGCAAGTGCAATACTGTAGATGATATGCTTTTGCCTGGGACTATCCTCCTGTTTTTCTTCTTTACATGCATCAGAAAGACTCTGGCTAATCGTTTATAATGTCCATATCCTACTGGTGATTCAGCAAATATCTTTCAATCCCGAATGTGTCACCGTACGTAATAGGTCGTCTTTTTCTCCAGAACTTCCTCAAACTCGTATAGCTGGTCTAGTTGCCTCTTCATAAAGTTCTGCTTTCTTATATGCTGTTGCTTCAAAAATTCATGCTTTACATACTCATATTCTTCAGCTGCAGCTCTTCCTTTAAATAGCTTTTTGAACATCTAAGCCCTTTATAATAAGAATCTACTCTTGATTTCGTTGTTACCTTCTCGATCTTGTGCTTTAAGCGCTTCGTGTATGGAATCAAAGTACCCTCTGTGCTGTTGAATCCATGTCTTCTGCAGAAGCCATGTGACCATACAGTATCCTATCACCACCTGGCTGAAATATCCGTTTACAGTGTCTGTCGGTCCATGCCAGGATTTGAGTCCTCAATCCTTTGTGATTGTACTTGTTCTAGTGATGGAACAAGTATAGCTAGCCATCTCCTGCGAAAAAGTATCCAGCGATTTTGAATATGGCTATCCAACTGTTCTTTTAATAAATCTATGTCCATATTTGTCATCATAGTGGCATTTAATTCTACACCCTCATCTTTTAATATCTGCTTTTCGAACTCCTGCAATACTTGTATTCTTGACTGCAAAAGTTGATTTTCGGCTTGCAGGTGAGCATTCAGGGTAGAAAAACTGGACATCTCAGCTTGAATTTGTGTTTGGATAGTTTGCTGCCACTGATTAAGGTCTTGGACATACTTTTTTACGGTGATCAATTCGGCCGTAATATGCTGGTTGTCTTGTTGTAACACCTGAATTAACGCATCTTTGTCGTCCAATTCTTTTTGCATCTGTGCCACTACTAAGGTGGACTTAGTCATTGTTGCTAATAGCAACTCGTTTCGGTGCTGAATCGCTTGTTCTTGTTGCCGTAAATATTGGGAAACCTCTTGGAGTTGGTTCTTCATTTCTGTAACAAAATCGGGTTGGGGGTCATTCGGTGTTTGCTTTGGACTGGCAGTAGGCACGTTGTCTGTCTTTTGTCTTCTAAGGGACAGCCGAAATGGTGTCCCTACTGTTTGGTTCTGTGGGCTGTTACCTGTGTATAATAAAGATGCAGCCGAGGTGGAGGATTGGGTTTCTTCTTGAGGCGCTATGTGGTGTTCATGGTAAAGAGAGGGGGACCATTGTAACTGTTTCTCCTTTACAGACTTGGCAAAACCAAATATAGCAGCTAAATACACTGGTAAACGAGTGTATTTTTGGGACCTGCGTCTATCCCCAACAAAAAACTGTTTGTGTAAATGATTGTACAACCAGTGAGCCCAACTTACTTTTCCTCCTTTCTCTGCTTGTACTAGAGGCGAAAAATTTTCTCTAGACATAAGATCAAATCTGACTATAAAGCAGAGCCTTTCTAAGTACCATCTAAATTGTCCACGGCGAGTATATGTGGCATTCTTGATCATGAAATAGCGTCTACGACCTTCGCCTTCACCAAATTCTTTTTTCAGGTCGTTATAAGAACATTTGGGAAAATTTGCTTCTTCATATAACGGTAATTGAAATACTGTCGAAACTAGTTGTGGGGAAAATTGTACCTGATTTTCAAGAAAACCTTTTGTTTGTCGCATAATATGTAACTGATCCTCTGCATCGTTGTTGCCTGTCCACTGTTCCCAGGGTAACTTAGCAAACTGTAGGAGTCCGATCCTTCGTAACCAGTTCTCATTTTCCCTTGAATAAATGTCAAGCTCTATTTTGAAGTCTGTGGAAAATAATATGTGATTATGCAGACCTGGTGATGTTGTCGAAGTTTTTGAGTCATCTTCATCACCCTGTGATGTAGTATCAGTTGTTGTCACAACACGGTTCTGTGTAAGTGTGCGTTTTCTGAGTTGCCATCTCAGTATATCCGATTCAGACATGATTGTAAGACTTGCCGAAAGTAATGTGCTAGAAGTTTTGGTAAATGAGCACAAGAGCTTGCAGAACACTATACAGAAAAATACTTTGCCGGGCATACGCATTTTATAAGTACTAGAACTAGAGCTGCCATTTGTTAGAATGATGATACTTCGGACATGACACTTCATGCTGCTTACCAAAATTCTAGAATCAAAATCATCATTCTGGAAATCGATGCTGAACTTGGAACGTCTTTTACATGTGCGAAAAGTTATTATGGACAAAAAATCATGGCTTTTATTAAAATATACCAGTACAACACCGGATTTGTAGGCCCGAAATCTAAAGTTCTGCTTCGAGACCTTCTAAATACATATTTCTAGCTGACCGAAAGATACGGGCAATCTTTTTCTTAAGCGTTTCTAATACACTTTTCAGGGTGTCGGGTTCTAATAATTGGGCATCTGTCCGCACCGAACTGAGCGCAATAGCTTCTGAAAGTAAATTTTCAGCCTCTGTTTGTAAAAATGCTTCCTGTAAATAAAATTCATTGGCCAATGCTGCATCTCTGGCCGTCTTCATATCTGTTACTTGTTGCTGCATTCGATGAATGTTATCATTTTTGTTACGTACTTGATTCTCGAGTCTTTCTGACTATTGGTTCAGGAATTGGATTGTTTTATAAAATGCATCTCTTTCCCTTTTTATAGCTGCTAGTCGTTTCTGTTTCTGAGGCTCTTCAATGAGATACTTATGCAGTATGTTATTGGTTGTTGATAAACTGTTTTTTGTTGTCTCTAACTCGAATTCTGTTTGAGTTAGCCGCCTTCTAGTTTCTTCCAGTAAGTTGCCTAATGCTATTCTGCCATCTTCTGCATCTTTGAAGTTCTGTGTTAACCTATTAATTTCTGCAGTGGCTTCTGTCAACATTTCTTTATGATTGTTTATTGTTTCCAGAGCTTCATCCCTCTGTTTTGTTATATCTGCCTGATCACTGAGTCGTTCTTGCAGCTGTTTCACTTGCTCTTGTAGGACCTGATTTTCTGCTTTTACTGTGTATACTTCTTCTTGAAGCGGAGTGATATCGGCTTCCAGTATTTCTATTTTATGCTGCAACTCCTTGTAAATGTTGTCTGTATCATCTTTCATCTGAGCGGGTAATTGCTGGGCGAGGTTAATAAGAAACTGTCCAATTGATGCTAATTCGGAAAATACCTGAACAGATTGTATTTGTGGAAGTTGTTGCGGTTGGGCAGACGTATTGGTACGTAATTGATCAGAATTCGGTGGTGAGTAGTTAGGGGAGGATGATGATGTATGGTCAGGATGGTCTTGGATGGGATGTGCTTCTTGTTGTGGTGGTAAAATAGGACGAGCTGTGTTAGAGCTAATTACCTTTGTTGCATTCTGTTGATCATCTGTTGTTTCTGCTACCTTCAGGAGCTTATCCAGTGCATCATTAGTAGGTTGACATTCATTTATTTGTTGATTCTCTTGCTGCTGCTGTTGACAGACTTTATCAGTTGACATTGCTTCCGTTTCAGTTTGCTTCTGCGTTTGTAGCTGCTCGGATGCTAATGAATACGTTGATGATTCCTGGTGCATCGATGTATTTGTATCATGGAATTTCTCTTCCTCTTGATCGTCTGGCTTGGTCTCCTGATCTTTTTCGGCGGATCCTTGAACTTCACTTTCCGAGGAGTTGATCTGAATTCGCTTGGTACGGAAAAGCTGATTAATTTCTTCGTCTTCTTCTTCACTGTCCTCGATTGGTTGTGCGGACTCTTCGTGTCGAAGTGCGGGGCCTGCGGGTGGGGGTTGTGCGGCGAGGATGGTTGGGAAGAGGAAGGAGATGATGTGTGGAAGGCGAGAGCGGGGGGTAGAACCCTTTTGGAGTTGTTTTACGATAGCTACACATTCTTTATGGATTCTATGGAAGAAATAGGAGGCAAAATTTACCGGTTCGCGGGCAGCTAAATCTAAGGCGGAGTAGAAGGGGCGAGAGATGCCATAAGTTCGTTTCTGCAGGTTAAGGATGGCTACAAGAAACTGGAGGGCGGATCGCTCGGGTTCGGGGCGGCATAGAATGGCGTATTCGTTTGATGAGGAACGGGGAAAGAGTTCGGTCATACGGGCTACAGTGATGGTAGGGCCATTTTCGCGACCTTGCGGGGTGAGGCGGTAGGCGTCGGCGAAGGCTTGGAAGGTGATGACGGTTCTGTGTGGGAGGGAAAGGAAGGCCCACTGTCGTTCGGTGGCGGAGCTTTGGGCAATGGCTTGAATGATCTGTGCGGAGAAGGGGTGAGCTTCAACTGAGTGCCATGGCAGCTCGGCGAAACTACCCAATCCTCGTACATGCAGATAATTCCCTACTTCATCAGGGATACCATCGGCAAAAGTTGTATAGTTTGCTAAGGATTCCATTACGCACAGATAGAAGACGCAGAACACAAGAAAAACACAAAAGACTAAATTACCTATCCGGCGAGTTTATGTGCGTTATATAAGAAATTTGTACAGGGAATATTTAAAACAGCACTAATTACACAAAACGGACAGTAATGTCTATATCTGACGTGCGTACATGCAAAGAGAGAAAAAGAAGCGGGCGGCTGGACATAAATAGATATTAAAGTACGGCGATTACACTTATTTTATTGATTACACCTAATTAAAACAGAAGGACTTAAAGACAAAAGAAAATTAAAAAATTTGTGGTACGCTGTGTACCCTTGTTATAGCCGAGGTGGCGCTACTTGATACGGCCGTAGCTTTGATCCGTTTATCGCTTTTGGAAGTGGTTGTCCAGTCAATGTAGTCAATCGAAAAGTGGCCGGACCAACTTGTTCTGCAATCTTGAATGGACCGAACCAACGTAACTTGAATTTTCCTGCTGATCTATTGGACTTCGCATTGTAAAAAAGAACAAGCTGTCCTACCGAAAATACTGGAGTCTTTAAATTTCGGTCGTGTGTCCTGGCCTGTCTTAATTGAATTTCTTTCATAGTTAAGAAACTGAGCCATCTGTGTTCATCTAATTTTCTAAGTATTTCCAACCGAAATACCAATGATTCTTCGGGTAAAAGTTTCTGAGACGTTGCTACTCTTAAACTTGGTATTACAATTTCCATCGGAGCTATTGCTTCTATTCCATAGGCTAACTTAAATGGTGTCAAGCCGGTGGTTACCTTATATGTAGTGCGATAGGCCCATAAGACTGCAGGTAGCAACTGATCCCATCTTTCCGGTGTTTCTCTGGTCAATTTCTGAAGCATATTTAGCAGAGATTTGTTGGTACTTTCTGCCAATCCATTTGCACGAGGATAATATGGTGAGCTAAATTTATGACTGATCTGGAATGACTGTGTTAATACTTTCATCAGTTTGTTCATAAAATGAGTACCCTGATCTGAAACGAGCTCTAGTGGCAATCCAAATCTAGGAAAGACATCTGTTAATAGACAATTCGCTACTTCAACTGCTGTAGCTGAGCGTAAAGGCCATGCTTCTGCCCACCTGGTTGTGTAATCTGTGCAAGTCAATATATACCTGTTATTGCTGGATACTGCGGGAGGTGTGATTGGACCAATGAAATCAAGACCCCATTTCTGAAATGGTTCTAAAGGAAGTATTGGATGAAGTGGAAAGTAATGGCATTGTAGTGGTTGTCCAGATCTTTGACAGTTATCACAAGTTTTGATAAATTCCAATATATCTCTATACATAGTTGGCCACCAAAGTCCACTTTGCAGAATTTTTCGGTGAGTAAGATCTGCTGCAAAATGTCCACCGGAGGGAATTGAGTGAGCCAAAGTGATAACTGAATTAACTTCATGTGGTGGAATACAGCGAAGTAGGATTCCGGTATGATCTGTATAATATAATTCTCCAGCAACTAACCGGAATCGTCGACTAAAACCTGCAATTTTTCGGCGTGTAGCTGTGGGGACTTCAGAAGGTAGATATCCACTTGAAAGGAAGGTCAATAACTGATCATAATACGTAGTTGGCACTGGTTGGTTTAATAATTCTTCAGTAGTTGGTTCTGAAGTATAAATGGCTGGCGTTGTATCATTTATACCAACCGGAGGTTCACCTGAATCTAAGCGTGACAAAAAGTCTGCTAAGGCATGTGAACTACCTGGCCGATGAATGACATCATAGTCGAATTCTTGCAATAGTAGAACCCATCGTGCTAGGCGGCCACCGATATGTTGCTGTCGAACCAGGTAAACCAGTGCAGCGTGATCGACATGAAATGTAAATTTTCGGCCCAATAAATAATGTCTGAATTTTTTTACCGAATATACTAATCCTAAGCATTCCCTCTCAGTTACCGAGTAGTTCTTCTCTGCAGGTGCTAATCTTCTACTAGCATAGTATACTGGTCTAAACCATTTATCTGTTTGTTGCATCAGTACACTTCCTACTGCTATATCAGATGCGTCAACAAATACGTGAAATGGGTTATCCCAATCTGGTGGCTGTAAAATGGGAACCTGTGTTAATAACTGTTTCAGTCGATCAAATGCTATCTGACATTCCTGAGTCCATTCAAATTGCCTTGCAGTCTTGGAAATTAATTTGTTCAGTGGTATTGCCACATGAGCAAGCCACCGTAAATGTCTTCCATGCCATCTCACTTGTCCCATAAATCGCATTACTTCCTTAGGTGTATTAGGCACCGGAGCTTCTAATACTGCTGAAATTTTATCGGGATCAACTTGAATACCTTGTGCTGATATGATGTGACCAAGTAATTTACCACATGAAACCGCAAATATAGATTTGTTTGGGTTTAAACACAATCTATATTCCCTACATCTCTGAAAGCAACATCGTAAATGTACTAGGTGTGCGATCATTTTACCGAAAATTGAAAAATCATCAAGGTATACTTGCATGAATGAGGTTAGATAAGGAGAAAATATTTCCTGCATACATCTTTGAAATGTGCTTGGCGCATTCCTCAATCCAAACCACATTACGGTACAAGCAAAAACACCCCAATTTGTAATAAATGCAGTTTTCGGTATATCTTCTTCAGCCATTCTTACTTGGTTATATCCACTGTATCCATCTACAAATGAATACATCTCATGACCTGCTACTTTATCAAGCATCGTATCCAAAAAAGGAATCGGAAAAGGATCCGGTATTGTTGCAGCATTTAATTTCCGATAATCTACGCAAATTCTTAATTGCTTGTTTTTCTTTGGTACAATTACAATTGGTGAAATCCATTCCGCATGTTCTATTGGTACTATGAACCCCACTTTTAATAACCTATCAAGTTCAGCCTTTACCTGAGATGCATAATGTGGGTTCATCCGGTAGCTGGTTTGCCTTATCGGTTTTGCTTCTGGTTTTAGCATAACTCTGTGTTGATAGATACGAGGATCCAGGCCCTTCATGTCTTTGTAATCCCATGCAAAGACGTCTGTAAATTCTTGGAGTAGCTTGATTAAATCTGCTTGAAAAGCTTCAGGTAAGTTTTGCTTTATCTTTACAGGACGAGGGTGGTCTTTATCTCCAAGATTATAAGTAATTAACTGATCTTCTAGAACATAAAATTGTTGATATTTCTCTGTATCAGCTGATGGTTCGAGAAGTTGCTGTAATTCATTACCTTGAATCGAAATGGTATTTTCCTCCTTAATTTCTTCGACAATAGGTGTTACTGTACATACTGAAGCATTCCAAGTATCTACCACAGACTGTAAATCAATAGTTCCTACTGTCATCAAATCAACATTATTCTTCAGAAATTCTTCTTCTTCGTCATCCGACAATCCATCTAACATATGGACTGGTTCGGCGAAATATGGTCGAGCATGTAACTCACAGGGTTGTATAGCATCTAATTTTACAACACATTTGCGGTTTTTATCTTTGAATGTAAGTTCCTGAGCTGACCAGTCTTGAATTACCTTGGTTTGTTTTAACCAAGGACGACCGAAAAGTAGATTGTAATCTAGGGTGGATTCCGGCAATTCAAGAACAACGAAATTCATCTTGAATGTTGTGTCTTGGACAGTTATAGGTATATCTCGGACCAGTCCTACTGGATGAACTCTAGATTGATCAGCCATCCTAACAAAGAATTGAACTGGTTCTATCTTAGTCCATCCTAACTTTTTACAAAGTGACGCAGTGGCAATATTCACGCCGGACCCCCCATCAATTAAAACTTGTGGAATTTGATGTTTATGAAACCATACCGTAATCAGAGGAACTGAGTGATCTACCGTAGAGTCTGGTTCCGGTTGCACGGTTGCGGTAGCCGGAATGCAAGCAGATTTTGTAGTAGACTGTTGTTGAAATTGTTGGCGTATTCCTGGTACTAATGCCAGTAATTACCCGAAAGGCAGTGTGATGGATGCTTTTGACAATATATCCCAAGTTGGTTGCACTTGATTTGCATCTTCCTTAATTGTTGAAGACGAAGTTGGTCTGAAGATGGTAATTCTACTGCAGATGATGTACCTGCTTTGGTATTGTCAGCAAGAACTTGTGTGGTATCCGGGGACTGGATCACTGGAGTAGGTTCTGGAAAAACAGGTGGTTCTACGGTAGTCCACTGGCTAGCCTTATGATACATTCTGTGTTGTTCACGTATCCCTGGCTCAAATAATTCTGCTGCTGGTTGCAATTGTTTACCGGAACGCGTTTGAACTGCTGCTGCCTGCGTCTCTACAGGTGTGATTGTTACCACATTGGCCATTGGGTTTTGACGTTCCTTTTTCCTTTGATCATATTCCGCTGCATCTCTACAGAATCTTCTAATATGGCCCAATTGTCCACAGAAATGACATCGAGGTGGTGGTAAATTTTGATTTTCCGGTGGTGGTCCATTCTGCCAGCGTGGTGTGTTATAGTTGTTGTTCCTTTGTCCTCGATACTGTCGATACCCTTGTTGTTGATTGTGTCTCAAATGTGGGGGTACATATTGATTGGATGATTGCCCTTGCTCTTGAATAATTGCATTAACTGTTGCTGCTCCTTGTCTTCTAGCATTGTATGCACAATTCTCAGTGGTATGTCCCGCAATGTTACAGATGGCGCAATAAGTCTGATTTAACGCACACTGGGCACTTGTATGTCCTGAATTCTTGCAGGTGGTGCAATATACTTGCCTAGTTATATCTTCAGCCACATATTTGTTTGTTTTAATCCATTCCAAATCCTCTGAAAATCCACCGACTTTGTTTTCTAGCTGAAGGGTCATTGCTATCACTGCATCGAGGGTCATGGCTCCTACACATCTTATAATCATGATTTGCCTAAGTTGAGGAAGCAAACCATTGATAAACCACTGTGTAATAACATCGTCTGGTAAATTAGCATGAGCCTGGGGTAGCTGTCTTAAATGAGTTCTGAAAAGGGTAGCATACTCTTGTACAGTTTGATTTGGTTTCTGTTTATTGTTCTGTAAATACTCAAAGATCTCTGCAGGATTCTTTTTCAGCCTGAATCGCTGCAGAAAAGCGTCTCGTACTGCTTCATAAGTACCGAAATGATTAATATCATATTCAGTAAGCCATCTTGCTGCTTCATTCACAAGTGTAGATTGAAAAACAATTGCTTTGTACGCCGGATCCGGTGGATGGTTGAGAACAGCATAACTGATTTCGAAGGTGCGTACGTGAGCATCTGGGTCATCTCCTGGAAACCCACTAAACTTTGTGTATGTTACTCCCGTTGAAGCCAATCTGGGTTGACCTAATTGTCGTTGTAGTTGTTCATTCATCGTAAATGTATTATACACTCCTTCTGTAATTCTGGTTGGAGTTTCTGAACTACCGGAATTTGTTTCGCCTACTGGTACACTTTCCGGTGCAATTAGCTTACTTACTATATTGCGAATTTCTGTTTCGAATAGTCTTCCTTCCTCCTTGATATCCAAAGTAGGAGGACTTGCTCCCAAACGTTGTAGTTGAGCTGAAGATTCAGCCAAAAGTGCTGAATCGTCACCGAAAAACTGTGTTTTTCTTACCGAAGTTCCACCGGAAGAATTCAAAATCGTGTCTGGATACAGCGTAGATTCGCCTGTATTAATTTCCTTCCCTAAAGTGTTTCTAATCGTATCTGAATCTATTCCGAAGACTTTTATGCTAGATTCCAACTGCGTCTTGGTCGGTTCCAAAATTGCTGTATTTTCGACAGTCTATACCGTAGTAACACCAGGCAACTCTAGAGATGTACTACATTCTACCGTAATTTCACCGGAATCAGTGTTATCGTTTGTCACTTTTTCGACAACTGGGTCAGGTCTAATTGTACTAGTACCTCCCAAAGTTGTTCTTAATATCCCTAACTGATGATTCTTGGGATACTTTTCTCCTGATCGAGTAATCGGCATGTAGCATTTCCGTACTGATCATATAGTATTACGAACACACAGTATCGCAACAATCTGATTCGGTTGCTATTGTCCTTTCAACAAAATTTTAATTTGAACAAAATACCAGGCAATCGCAATGCCACTTCCCCAGTAGGATCGCCAAATGTTAGACGATAATAACTCAATCCAACTTTCGGACGAGTATTATCGGGTCCTCGGGTTCTTGGGAGTGGTAGGGGTCTGTTAAACAGAGGCCCTGTACTATTTTCCCAATCCCTTACACAAGCGCAAGTATCTTCTCACTTCTTAACACAGGGGTGAGTTTGAATACAGTTTGAATACTGACTACTCCTCGGTATGATAAGTGGCAGGACATTCGGTCATGACTATACTTATGGTAATAGCACAATGATTCTGCCGAAACTTACAACTACGAGAATACGCTATTCTCAAAATACTCCTCAATAAGGCGCTTTCGTGCGACAACTAAACACATCGAACGAAATGCACAGACAACTCGGATCGAGATTATATTAAACTTTTCGTATACTAACTCAGATCATAGATTTCTACCGCAATTAATGACCTACTAAGACCTCTTTCCACACATAGATCCTTGTCGAATACTCAGTAATTACAGTTTATTGTATAAAACCTGGTCACTTAACCGAAATGGTACCCAACTCTGCCCTTACACAGTCTCACGCCAGACAACAAACACACAATCTCACAGTCGAGGAATACAGAATCATATATAACTGATCAACAAATAGACTCACAACATCACAAACTCCCAATGACAATTGATTCAACCAAAGAATAGCAGAATAATTAAATATGAATAGAATGGAACAGTATTCAATGTCCTCGGCAATATCTCATACACAGTCTTGTAAAATATGTTACTCGTGGTCTCCGAATACTTCAGTTTCGATGTGATCAACCCTATTCACTACAGTACGTAATAGAACAGAGACGTATCTATCCTTCCGTCTCTCTCAAATACATTCCTGTTAACTATCAATCCAAGAGTCTGTTTAACACAGTAAACTCTGCTCCACTAGTCTAACGAAGTGACGATGTGACGATCGAACTCTTTTCTTTTCGACGACAGAACTCTTTTCTCTTCCTGTCTTCTGCTTTTTATTGCTCTCGCATTCTTCATTTACCGACTCTTGCGAAATTTCCTACATCTCCGTCATTTCAGCCACAAGTCTTGTTTATCCTTCTTCTGCGGTTGCGGTTGTCTCGCTCCATCAGCCTTGTAACAGTCCCCATACATCTGTATGAATGAGCTCAAGTACTCCATCATGTTTGAATCCTTTCTTTTGAAATGGTAACCTGTGTGCTTTACCCATTTGACATGCTTCACATTTATAAACCATATGTTGACTTTGCACATTTGGTAATCCTAGTACAGACTGATTAGCAACCATAGCTTTAATTCCTCTTTCATTGAAATGACCTAATCTCTTATGCCAGAGATCAAGTTCTGTAATCACTGCTTCACCATGTGTGAGCAAAGCTTGACCAATGTTCCCTTGCACTCTTAAAGTAAAGAGTCTACCTTCTTTCTTACCAGAGACAATCTGATTATATCCATTCTCTGGATCTTCCACAAATACTCCTTCATTTGTAAACCTAACTTGAAAACCTTTTTCAACTATCTGTCCCACACTAATCAAGTTTTTAGGTATTGTAGGAACATACAAAACATTGGTTAGCAAATCTGCTCCACTCTTGCATTTCACTTTTCCAATTGAATGTACACTATGTCTTGTATTATCACCAGTTTGAACTGTGTGACTAGAAATGCCTTTTTCCAAATCTGACATCAATTCTATATTTCCTGACAAATGATTAGAACATCCAGAGTCAATGTAAAATACCTTTAGATCTTCTTTATCTGATGTGTTGATTGAATTCATCATCAATGATGTATGACTTTCATTCTGTGTGTCATTTGCATAGTTGTAGTAGGTGGTGTTGTAGGATTGATTCTGTCCCCAACTTCTTCCTCCACCTCTACCATAGCCTCCTCTTTGACTTTGTCTACCTCTTTGAAAATTACTTTGATATCTTCCACCTCGACCTCTGCTATTGTTGTTTTGATTCTGGTTTGATCCTTGTTGGTTGTGCCAACAGTCATGAGCCAAATGATTACTCAATCCACAGATCCAGCAAGCCTTTTATTTGTTATTTTGATTACCTCTTCCTCTTCCAAAACCTCTTGCTCTTCCTCTGCCAGTGCCTTTACCTCTTGCATAATAAGCTTGAGAATTAGACTCCTCTTCATCCTTTGCTTTACCTTTATCTCCTTTCTTCTTATTCTTCATGTACATTGCAGAACTTTGACCTTTATCTCCATCTCCCTTCAAGTCTTGCTCATATGTGAGCATCAAACCAAGCAACTGGTTCAAATCTGGAACATAATGATTTAATGAAAGTTCTGTTGATAAGACAAAAGGTTTCCACCTTTCATCCCCTCTCAAGCCTGCAAGTAGTTGAGCAATCAATCTGTGATCTTCAACATCTTCATCTATGGATCCAAGACTATCTGCTAGATCCTTCATCTTAGTGACATAATCACTAATGGTTTGACTTGGCTTCTTCTTGAATGTTGTAAACTCTGACCATAGACTTGCTTTCCGTGCTTTAGTAGTGCTTTGGAAATGATATTCCAATGCATTCCATATATCTTCTGATGATTCCAATCCTCTGATGTGTGGTAGCAAATGATCTGAGATTGTATTGTAGATGTAGGCTTTTGCACTTGCATCCTTCTTCTGCCAATGCTTTAAAGCATCAAGTTCTTCTTTCTTTGGTCGGCTTTCATCTTCAAATACTGGCTTCTCTTCTTCACCTGTTACATATACCATGAGATCCTTACTCATAAGTAAGGCTTCCATTCTCATTACCCATGCGGGGTAATTATCTCTGTCCAGTTTGTCAATGGAGATATGATCTGTCATAGTTCTTTCCTTCTGCTGCAACCTGTGAGCTTAAAGGATAAAGGATAATACCTTTTGAAGTTCTTTGTGTATGAGGATACTTCGAAAGTAATCTTTTGATGCCTTGTGTCTTCAAATGCTTCACCTTTCAAACTTTAATGGAAAACTTTACAAAACTTCTCGTACCTTTGTCGTCTTCTGCTCTCGAGAACCTTTCTGCTCTGATACCACTTGTTGATGTATGAAACACCACAAGAAATGAATTAAGGTGACACTAGAACACCTCTATGGTCACCATTAACTCATTGCCACTCCAAACTTTGAGAAATGATAGCCTAAAGTGAGAACTTTGCTTCTACAGAAATTCCTAGTCACTGAAATGACATACCTTCAGTATTTTGCTAATTTCTCCTAGCTCAAGTATTATTTCTTGATGAAACTTTATAGGCTGAAACTAGAAGAGTAGAGCTTTCCAACAAGCTATCATATGCATCAAACGGAGCTCTAGAACTCAAGTTATGGCCCTCACAAGATGACCATGTATGACCTTCCAAAACTGGAAAACTTGCCTGTTTTAGTAAGAGCGCCTGTTTAAAATTAGAATTCGATGCCTAGCATCGACTTGCAACGAGAATTCGATGCCGGGCATCGACTTGGAGTGTTTTTGGCCACTTTTCAGCAGGGATTCGATGCCGGGCATCGACTTCCCGCATAAAGTCTTGATCTTTTGGACACCAAAACTAGAGGTGATTTCATGCACACTTAGAATATGACTTATCAACTGGAATTCGATGCCAGGCATCGAGTTGCTCCAACAACATCATGTTTTTCAAACACTTCAATACTGAATGAAAAATATAAAAGAAAATATGACTTATCAACAGAGATTCGATGCCAGGCATCGAGTTGCTTGGAAAACTTGATCTTTGTAACTCATCACACAGTAGGTAATCATGGAGATGATGGAGAGAGGCTCATACACAGAACTTTACTCAGTTCTTCTCATAACTATAAAAACTCAGAAGTTTTACAAATGCTTTCTCACTCAGAGAAGCTCGACTATACTCAGTCATACAAAAATGAGTTCTTCTCACTTTCTCTCTCACCGCGTCAGTTGATACAAACTAACTTATATAGATTTTCTCATTCCCGTGATTTTTAAAAAACTTCTAGAACTAAAGTGAACTAACTTTACAAGTATGATACACTTGTGAATTTGTCCCTTCACATAGGTATGGGGTTTTCTTTCTAAGATTTGACCTTCAAATATATGTCTAATTAGTGATTGTTTCTCCAACACAGAAGATATCTTGTAGCAGAAATACGAAGATGGTTTGGAGGTGGGAATCCAAGCTAAGCTTCACACCCTACGACCTACAACCCTCAACGAGGCTATATCTTTTGCTTATGATGCAGAAAAAGAATTCCAGTCCATAACCAAGTCACTCCGTCTACAACAACCACGTCCACGACCATTTCCTGTTAAACCTTCATTTCCTATGAAGCGTAATTTTAATGCCCCATCTTACCATAGTTTTTCTCGTCCTCCACAATCCAATTACTCAACTCCACCCGTTGCTTCATCTCTCCAACCAACCAAACCACCTACCCTTCAAACTTTAGCAGTGAATGCCCAACAGAAGCGACCACGAATCACTTGCTGGAATTGTGGTAAACATGGACATACAAAAATAAGGTGTAGATTACAACCTCTTCATATGAAACGGGTTACAGCTCGATTGCATAACATGGAGGTCTATAATGAAGAAATTCCTCCTGTTTGGACAGAGGAATCACTGGAGAAGGATTTAAGTACCTTGGGTAACGATATCTCTCTACACTCTCTTCTTTGCATGCAGGGTACAATAAATAACAAACTAGTTAAAATTCTACATGACGATGGTAGTTCACATGACTTCATTTCACATTTATTAGTACAAGAACTTAAATTACAAACGTTTCCTTCTTTGTATAAAGTGAAAGCTACATTTCAAGGTAGTCGTTATAATGTAACACGAGAAGTGCAAGATGTTACGATTAGCATAGGACCTTATGTTGATTCACGAACATTTTTAATTGCACCTTTGCAATCTTATGATGTTATACTAGGTATGCCTTTTCGTCACCATTATAACCCACGTATTGACTACCATACTCATACCTTTAAGTTTGCTTTCAAAGGTCAAATCATTACTTTGTCTGCACAGCATGATTTCCAGGAAATAGGAAAGGATTCAACTCATGCATTGTTTTTGTCAATGTCATCAATGATTATACTCATACACTTCCAGATGCATATAAACCTTTCATGAGTACTTATAAGGATTGTTTTATGTTTGAATATCCCTCTGAACTACCACGAGTTCGAGGATCCTTTGACCATAGCATAGACTTAGTCCCTGGTAGTTCTCCTCCTCATAAAGCACCTTATAGACATGGCCCACTACATCAAAAGGAAATAGAAAATCAAGTAAAAGACCTACTACAAAAAGGACTTATAAGGCCTAGTTCTTCCCCATTTGGAGCACCAGTTCTCTTAGTAGAGAAGAAGAATAAAACTTATCAAATGTGCATTGATTATAGAGCCCTTAACAAGATCACGATCAAGAATAGATACCCTATTCCTCGAATAGATGATCGCTTAGATAAGTTACGAGGAGCTCGTGTCTTTAGTAAAATTGATCTTAAATCGGGTTACCATCAGATTCGTATGACACAAAGTGATATTTTTAAGACTGCATTTAGAACTCAAAATGGCCATTATGAATTTATGGTAATGCCCTTTGGACTTACTAATGCCCCTGCTACATTTGCGCGAATGATGAACAATATTTTTCTTGATTACCAAGCTTTTGTTCTTGTATTCTTTGATGACATACTTATTTACAGTAAGAATGATAGTGAACATGAAAAGCATCTTGAAACAGTTTTTCATTTGTTACGAGAGAACACATTTTATGCTAATCCTGAAAAGAGTTATTTCTTTCAGCGTAAGCTAGAATATTTAGGACATATTATTTCAAGTGAAGGTGTGCATGTGGATCCGAAAAAGATTAGAGTTATCATAGAATGGCCTACACCACAATCAGTCAATGATGTTCGTTCTTTTCTTGGGTTGGCTAGTTTTTATAGGAAGTTTGTTTGAAATTTTTCTTATTTAGCATTGCCTCTTACCTTGTTGTTGAAAAAGAAAATAAAATTTGCATGGGGAATTACCCAACAACAGTCCTTTGACAAACTTAAACATGCACTTTCACATGCACCTGTTTTACAATTACCTAATTTTTCACAACCCTTTCATGTTGTTACTGATGCTAGCGGTTCAGGAATAGGTGCTGTTCTGATGCAAAATGACCATCCCATTGCATTTGAGAGTAGAAAGCTTAAACCCTCAGAGCATAATTATAGTACGGATGATAAAGAATTGTTAGCAGTTGTGCATGCTTTGCGAATTTGGAAACACTATCTTATGGGCTCTGAGGTCTTAATCAAAACCGATCAACAGGCTATTAAACATTTATTAAATCAGCCCTTAATCTCTGATAGGCATCTTAAATGGGCATCATTCATTCAAAATTTCCAACCCATGATACAATATCAGCCTGGTAAAGCTAATGTTGTAGCGGATGCTCTTAGCCGTTTTCCTTTGCATTCTGTTGTTTTGAATAATATTTCTGCCATCCAAATTCATTCTTTTCAAGAAATGGTTTCCACTTATGCATCTGATTTGTATTTTTCACGTGCATGGCATGACTTCAACAATGCTGAATCTTTATCTGATGAACATTATACATTTCATAATGGTTTTCTCTATTTTCAACATAGATTGTGCATAACCCAAGCTTTTAAAGATTTTGTCATTAAAGAAATGCATGAACCATCTTACATGGGTCATAGAGGCATACAAAGCACCATTTCTGCTTGCAAAGATTTCTTCTTTTGGCCACACATGGAAAAAGACATTGCACATTATGTTTCTCAATGCATTGTATGTCAGCGTGTCAAACGTCATCATGGTAAACCATTTGGATTATTAATGCCACTTCTTATTCCAAATGAACCATGGGAACAAATCTCTATGGATTTTATCACAGGTCTTCCTATCACTTCATCACATAATAATATGATTTGGACAATAGTTGATAGGTTTAGTAAATATGCATATTTCATTCCATGTAGAAAAACTTTGACTGCACCTCAAGCTGCAAAATTATTCATTAAATGCATTTTTCCACATCATGGATTTCCTAAAGTAATGTTATCTGATCCTGATGTTAGGTTTTGTAATCATTTTTGGGTTGCCTTATTTCAACATTTTGGTTCTAAAATAGATTTTAGCTCTGCATTTCATCCTGAAAGTAATGGACAGAGTGAGGCTACAAATAGTACTATTCTTGATTTATTGTGTTGTTATTCATTAGATAATCCTAATAATTGGGATGAAAAGTTGCCATTGCTTCAATTTGCTTACAATAACACTTCACACACCACTACTGGTCGTGCACCTTTTGAAATAGTTTTTGGTAAAAAGCTTCCCACTCCCATGTCCCTCACCCAAACCGACATTCCGATGGCTGATTCTATTGCTCAAGATCACGTTTCTATACTTCATGATGTTCACGAGCACATTAGGAAAAGTCAAGAGCGATATACACGTATTATCAATACTAAACGATTAGCCAAAGAATTCAAGGAAAATGATTTTGTATGGTTGCGAATAATTAAAAGACGTCTCAAAAATATTTTGCAGCATCCTAAAATTAAACTTGCACCACGCTATTATGGACCGTTTCGCATTATAGAAAAAATTAATGATAATTCATTTCGATTAGATATTCCATCCCATTGGACCATTCATAATTCTTTTCATATTAGTTTACTTAAACCATTTAAAGGAACTTTACCACTTGCTCCACTTCTTGATGACCCTCCTTTAATTGAAGAACAATCTGAAATCTTAGTTCCTGAGAAAATCATTCATTATGATGTCACTACTACACGCACAGGTACTCAATATCATCGATATTTGGTTAAGTACAAAAATCACTCTATTGAAGAATGTCAATGGATACATAAAACACAATTAACACCTCATTATGACCACTTAATTTCTGCATATCATACACAAACACATTAATGTAACAGCTCCATGAACATTTCCATGCATGTATTTTTACATGGCACATGCCTATTTTCTTTATTCAGTGATGAAACATGTGACTGGCCATCCATGTTTATTATTATATCAACTGAGGTCAGTTGCTTGTTCAACTGAGGGGCATGTTATACCTTATGGAATATGTTGAACAATGCATTGTTGGATTGAAATATAAAATAGCCAATGCATTGTTGGATTGAAATATAAAATAGCCAATGCATTGTTGGATTGAAATATAAAATAGCCAATGCATTGTTGGATTGAAATATCGAATCGCTAATGCATTGTTGGATTGTAACATGGAATATGTTGAACACTGCATTATAATTGTTAGAGTGTTGAATTATTTTATCAACTGAGGTCAGTTGCTTGTCAACTGGGAGGCATGTTGTATATTATTGAACAATGCATTGCTAAAGTGTTATATTATTAATGTATTAATATGTTTTTGATGTTTCTGATATAGCAGCTGAAGGTTCGTGAGGAGCGTGCAAGGCGTGAAAAGGCAGACATCAATAATCCGAATAATTATTATTTAGCTTGTAAATAAGCCTGCGTAGAAGGTTTTATTGTTAAAAAAGTAATGATTGGCATAAGGATCACTGTAGACCGTATTTTCTGTTATTGAAAGCAATGGCTTTTTGTAAAAGTTATCAACTTTTAGTTTCACGCTTGCTTTTCAAAGCCGCCCTCATGTAACCACTATTTTCGATGTAATCAAAAGTCCTATAAATACATGCACTCTGTGGACTGTCAGAACAGAGTGCATGGGGGGAGATTGCACCCAATCTTGCGTTCGGTCTCGTCTCTTGTTGCCTCTATTTTCTGTGTGTTTTTCTGCATCTGTAATCTCTGTATGCGCGTGAGCAAGATCTTGACAACAGTCAAAATACTTCACTAGTATTAGAGCATTCGGATGCAGAAGCTTTGTTCCTTTTGTGCGAGTGAAGCGAGCACCTACCTGCCTACCCAAGGCTTATGACAAAGGTGGTGACCAAGGCATAGACCTTGGCCTACCTTGTCATTATTGTGTTTACAAACTTGTAAACATCAAAGTACACAACGAAACATGATGACACCTCCCAAGATCTTCAAAACACCAACCAAATATTTCGAAACTTCAAAAACAAACTTTCCTCCAAACTTTCAAGAAAACAGAAATAGGACACTATAGCAAAATAATCACTGGAACTCTTAGAAGAATTTGACAAAACTAATCATAAATCCTGAAAGTAGACTCTGAGTAGCATGCTTTAGAAACAGAAAACGTCAAAAAAGGTGGAGTATAGCTCCCGAACCAACAGCTTGAAGTCAAGGTATGAAGAAGCCTGCAATAACAAGGTATGACTAGCTATCTGAATTGAAAACTGATGTACAGAAGCAAGAAAACATCAATATCTATGAAAATATTTGATCTTCATAAAAAGTATGAGAGCTAAGGAAACTCCTCCAAGTGAAATCACTCAAAAAGACCTCATAACGACTGAGATATGAAGGTTTGAAGAGAGGTATGTCTCTGATGAGGCATGGGATAGACACAAGAAAGAAGATCTGCAAAAATGCCTACTTGTTCGGAGTTTTCTCATTGAAATTTGTATAGAAATTGATCTATTTATATAGTACAAGTTTTAAGCTTTGCAACGCAACAAGAATCACTCAATTTAGACACCTACACTAAGAGAACCACTCTTTTTATACACCTCTCCTTTCCTTCTTACTTTTATCTACTTTTGCTCTAAATTTGGAGATGTGAACGCCTCCACATGTTATTTTTTATAACTAATAAGATCCACAAGCTTCCATATACCATTTTAAATAATTAATAAAATCCACAAGACTACAAGATTACTTTAGAGCTTGTTTTTATGTAACATTGCCCCCCCTCAAGCTCTAAATCCAAAGCTTTGACTCCAAGTAGTACTTTGATTCGCTTAAGCTTCTGAGCATCTACTACTTTTGTAAGTATTTCTCCTAATTGATCTTTAGTTCCAACATGTTGAATATCAACATCTTCATTCACCACCTTCTCTCGGATATAGTGATAGTGCACTTCAATGTGTTTTGTTCTTGCATGGTACACTGGATTAGATGCGAGCTGTAATGAACTTACATTATCTCCAAAAAGTAATGGACGTGTTGTAGATAGATTCATATCTTCATAAAGCTTCCAATACCACATAATCTCACATGTTGCATTTGTAAGGCTTCTATATTCAGCTTCTGTGCTTGAAAGTGCTACTGCGGGCTATTTTTTAGAACTCCATGAAACCAAATTATTACCTGAAAATATCAAATATCCACCTATACTCCTTCTATCATCCTTATTTCCAGCGTAATCTGCATCACTGTATGCTTTCAAATCCAAACCTTCATGATATTTATAGCCCAGACCTTCATTTAATGTACCCTTCAAATATCTCAAGACCCTTTTAGCTCCTTGCATATGAACATCTGTGGGTTTGTTCATGAATTGAGACAATGTACTTACACTAAATGTAATATCCGGCCTTGTTAAAGTTGCATATATAAGAGAACCAATCAAAGACCTGTAGATAAGTGGATCTTCTAAAGGTTCACCATCTTCAGCACTGTACTTCACATTGGGTTCCATCGGATTACTGATACTCTTGCAATGTTCCATGCCATATTTCTTTAACAAATCTAAAATATACTTACTTTGTAGAAGATACACACCATCGTCCTTCTTCATAACTTCGATTCCAAGAATGTACGTAAGTTCTCCTAAATCTGAAATTTTAAATTCAGATCCAAACTCTGCTTTTATCCTGGCTATCTCACTTTCATTGTTTCCTGTTATTATCAAGTCATCCACATAAATTGAGATATAAACCATCAATGATCCTTCAACCTTAACATACAAAGAAGTATCTGCATTTGAACACCTGTATCCCTGCTTTTCAAGAAACTTTACCAATCTAAAATTCCAAGCCCTTGGAGCTTGCTTAAGACCATACAATGCTTTCAAGATTTTACATACATGCATAGGCTTCTTGAGATCTTCATAACCTGTTGGTTGCTCCATGTACACATCTTCTTTTAAATCACCATTGAGAAATGCATTTTTTATATCTAATTGATAAAGATTCCATACCTTGCTTGCAGCAACACTTATTAATGTCCTTATTGTTGATATCTTGGCAACTAGAGAAAATGTCTCTTCATAATCGATGCCATAACTCTGTGCATAACCTTTACAAACAAGCCTTGCTTTATATCTACTTACTGAACCATCACTGTTTCTCTTTATCCTGTATACCCATTTGTTACCAATTACCTTCCTATTAGGTTGCCTTGGAACTAAACTCCATGTATTGTTCTCATACAAAGCTGTCATTTCTTCATCCATTGCTTTAACCCATTTCTTTACCTTTGACGCTTCTTTAAAAGTTGTTGGTTCTTGCTCCTCAAGAAGTTTTGCAATATAAGCTTCATGAGAAAATCTTTGTGGTTGCCTTCTTTCTGTTACTGGATACCTTGATTGGCTTCCTACCATGCTTTTCTTGCCTTCGAGTTTGAGTTCTTCTTGATGTAGAACCTTCACTTTCTTCTTCTTGTGACTCAATTTCCTTTGAAATCAAATCGAGAATTTTCTTCAACTTCTGATTGGGGGGAGTTACCTGCTCATGTGTAATTTGACTCTCTGGTGAACTTGGAGAACTTGTCTCTTCTTCATGACTTTTTGTAGTTTCTTCCTCATCTACCTGCACTTCATGTTTATACCAAGATTTATCTTCATGAAAAATAACATCTCTCGAAACACTTAACTCTCCGTATCTGGGTTCACACATCTATATCCTGATTGCCCTTCTGCCATACCAATGAAAACCATTTTTTGTGACCTTGGATCCAACTTTGACCTTAATTGTTGTGGAGCATGAACAAAACATATGCTTCCAAAAATTCTAGCAATATCTGGTTTTGATCCATAAAACAATTCATAAGGTGCTTTTTGTACATGACTTTGAGTAGGTGGTAACCTGTTCATCACATAAACTGCCATATTGCATGCTTCAGCCCAAAAAATAAGTTGTAAGTCCTTTTCATTTAACATGCACCTACCCATCTCCAAGAAAGACCTGTTTCTTCTTTCGGCCACACCATTTTGTTGAGGTGTGTATCTGTTTGTAGTCTCCTTTTTAATTCCTTCTTCCTCCAAAAATGCAAGAAACTGATTAGAAAAATATTCGCCTCCTCCATCTGATCTCAACCTTCTTATGCTTCGACCTGTTTGCTTTCCAACCAATGATTTAAACTTCTTGAACATGTCAAACACTTCAGATTTGTATTTCATAAAATAAATGAATGTAAACTTTGAGAAGTCATCAATAAATTTTACAAAGAAACTTGCTACCTGCCATGGACTCTTCTTGAGATGGACCCCATACATCAGTATGAATCAAGTACAAGATACCTCTGCTTTGCAATCCTGCTTTTGAAAAAGGACTTCGTACCTGTTTTCCAAACTGATATTCCTCACAAACAAAATCCAAATCTTGCTTAGGTAGTTGTGGTAAACCTTCAACCAATGATTTCTTTGCAATATCTTTTAACTTGCCAACACTGATGTGTCCTAATCTTTTATGCCATAAATCCAATTGACTTACTTGAGTCCCATTAACCATTGTATAACTTGCATAATATGGAACTTCAACTTCATAAGTATATAATATGTTTACCTTTTGTCCTTTTATAACAAAATTCCCATCCTTCTTCTGATAAGCCTACCACTAATTATTGTCAAAATCGATCTTTACTCCATTGTCCTCCATCTGTCCAACTGAAATCAAATTTCTTGTAATAGTAGGAACAAACAAAACATCTCTAAGAGTTACATGTTCATTAAGTGGACAATCACCAATGTAAACTACTTCATGCTCAGTACTATCTTCTGTAGCAACTGTGACTCTTGAATCTGGTTTGTGTAAGTTCACAAACATATTCATGTTGTGACTCATGTGGTTTGAGCAACCAATATCTACATACCAATTTTTGTTGTTTACCTTCCTCTTATGTGTCTCTGTATGCATAGCCATAAGAACATTTTCATTCTGTGTTTGAGCCTCCTCTTGTACTATGTTGTTGTTGTGATGCATGTGATCTTGGCCTCTTCCTCTTTGTCGTCCTCTAAAACCACCTCTTCTATTCGGATTGGAGAAGCAATCCCTGGCATAATGACCAACTTTACCACAATAATGGAAAGTAAAGTTACCTTGCTGGTTTGGTTAAGTCTGTTGACTTTGTTGTGTTGTTCTTCCTCCTCTAGTAGCATTGAAGCTTCCTCTTCCTCTTGCATTGTTGTTGAATCTTCCTCCTCCTCTCCAATTTCCTCTAGCTCTTGATCTATTTGATGAAGTATAAAGAACTTGTCCTTGACTACCTCTTTGTGAATGATAAGATTTGCCACCTTCTATGTTGATTTCTTCAGTCATCATGAGCGTTTGTAAATCTTCAAAGGATGGTAGATTCTCTTGAGTCATGATAGACGTAATGAAAGACTTCCATCTTTCATCTTCTCTCAAGCCATTTAACATGCTATTAAACTTTATATCCTCACTAAGAGATGCATTAATAGACGCTAATGCTTCAATAAGAGATTTTACCTCAAGAACATAATCATTAACTGATTGTCGGGGCTTCTTTTTTACTCTTGTCAACTCACCAATAAGTTGTGTTTGCCTCGCTCTGTTGGCAGTTGCAAATAACCTTTCTAGAGAATCCCAAGCCTCTCTACTAGTATTCAAACCTCTTATATGCCCAAGCATAGTATTGGAAACTGTTTGTGATATAATAAATAGAACTCTTCTGTCTCTTTTGATCCATTCTTGCTCTCTTGCTCGATCTGCTTGTGTAGGATCTTCTGGTAATACCAGCTTCACTTTTGTACCTGTTATCAATCCCCAAAGACCTTTAGACATGAGATAAGACTCCATTATAAATTTCCACATGGGATAATTTATCCCATCTCATAACTTCTCAGTCGATGCACTCAAATCTGCCATGTTGAATTATTGTAAACAAACAAGAAAAATTCAATAAGTTGTATGAAAGATATGATAAAAAAACAAAAGCTCTGATACCACAACATTGTGTTTACAAACCACTTACCACATTGTACCAGGCTAGGAATGAGGCTCCTGTTGCTTTTTCTGCTGATGAAGTCCTTCTTGATAGTTCACTTGTGCAGACTATTCTGAATGGTCTTCCCGAATCATATCATAGTTTTGCTTATACTCTTCGTTTGATGATGAAAGGCAATCCAAATGCCTTAACATTTGAAGAGTTAGTTTCAATTCTATTCCAGGAAGATGAGTCTAGGAAGAACACGTCTATTATGCATGTTGCAGATCAAGCTTTCTTGGCTAGTCAGAAGGGCAAAGGAAAATGAAGCTCTTCTACTAGTAAGCAGAAATCTGCTAAGTCTGCACAATCGAAGAAGGAAGACAAAGATGAGAAGAAATTAGAGAAGCAGAAATTGTTTTGAAAATATTGTAAAGCAAACGATCATGTCATTAAGAGCTGTCCAAAATTGGTTGCTAAAGAGGCAAAGAAGAAAGAGTCTGGAATGTTTGTTGTAGAGGCCTGTTGGAAGCAGCCAGAGGCACAAACGCCACGGAAGCATGTGAAGACGAAGCAGGGAGCCAGTCGGATCAATTTTCCAAACAAATACAATTCTTATTATTTCTTCAAACATTCAACAGTGATTGTTATCACTAATTGTAACATATGTATCATAGAAAACCCCATTTTGTAATCCATAGCTCCATTTTGTGCAAGCCGAGGAGTCCTCAAGCTTGAGGAGCTTAGGTAGAATGCTCGTACCAAATTTCGTTATTTTTAGACATCGTTTACCCTTCCAAATAGCCTCTAGGACCTATTTTTTAACTAGGCCGGCCACTAGATGTGAAACCGGTCAAAACTAGTCTAGAAACTATAAAAAGAGCTAGAGAGCTCATTTTTGAGGTTGGTTCATTGTAGCTTGTTTGAGATTAGAGTTATTTTTGAGCTTGTAAGAGTATTCTTGGGTAATAGAGCTAAGTTCCTACCTTCCATTGTGTCTTGCTTGTCTCTTCATTGTGCGTGTGTATGTGTGTGTGCATCTTTGTGCTTCTCACCTTCACTCTCACATCATCTCACGTTCACGATCTTCATATCACTCCTACCTCTCCCACGGATTGACATTAAGGAGGTGAAGCTTCTTAACGTGGTACTTACCATTGTGCTAGAGCAACACCAAATTTGGCGCCGTTGCCGGGGATCGAGTCTAGGACGAATGTGTGATGGTAAGAGTATAGCAAGAAGTGGCGTTGGAAGGTAAAAATTTCAGTTTTTGTTGTTATTTTTACTTAGTTTTTAGTGTTTTTCACCTTCCCCATACTCCATCTTCATCATCGCATCATCATCTCCATTTACAAAAAAATCAGAAAATTCACCATATCCACCCTTTCACCTCATTTCCCCTCATTTGTGCATGCGAGAGAGCGAGAGAGAGTTTTTGCGATTGTATGTGCTTGCTTTTTCTTGAGTTTTCTTGCAGGTACAGAGCTTCAGAGCATCAGGAAAGCTTCCAACAGGTAAAAAATGTACTTTCTGTCAGAGATTTCCGAGTGTGGCGGACCATCGCAATGGTCTGCAACTTTCGGATTTTGAGGTAGGCGACCACACCACGAGGTAGGCGATCCCTGCGCATACACGGAACCATTTTTGCATTTTAAAAATTCGTTGTTTGGTGGACCATCGCGATTGGCTCGGACCATCGCGATTGTGTCGCACCATCGCGATAGGCTCACGCCATCGCGACGGCTCGGCCGGACCATCGCGACGGTTCACTTTTTCGGACCATCGCGACGGTTCACTTGAGCCATCGCGACGGTCCACTTGGACCATCGCGACGGTTCAGCTGACCCCGGACCATCGCGATTGGCTTAGGCCATCGCCACGACAGTGCCACGTGTCACGATAGACCATCGCGACGGTTCATTTTTTGGACCATCGCGACAGCCCAAAACCGGACCATCGCGATTGGCTGAAGCCATCGCATCGCGGACCATCGCGATGGGTCACTTCGGACCATCGCGACTGTCCACCGTTGACCGCTGACCGCGCCATCGCGATTGTCCGCCTGATCACGCCATCGCGACGGTTCATTTTTCGGACCATCGCGACGGTCCATTCCCACGCCATCGCGATCGTTCATTCCGGGCCATCGCGACGGTTCGACCTCACACCATCGCGATTGTCCAACTTTGACCGTTGACCACGCCATCGCGATCGTTCACTTCGGGCCATCGCGACGGTTCGACCTCACGCCATCGCGATCGTTCACTTCGGGCCATCGCGACGGTTCGACCTCACGCCATCGCGATCGTTCATATCGAGCCATCGCGACGGTTCGCTTTTTCGGGCCATCGCGATTGTCCAAACTCCACGCCATCGCGACGGTTCGCTCGGACCATCGCGACGGTCCCAGACCATCGCGATTGTCCACCCCCATCGCAAATTTTGGACTCCAATTTTTGACCAAATTTGAGGGTATTTTTGAGAAATTTTTGGACCATTAGGCTCATAGAAGACCCCTTAGCTCATTTTTGAGGGAAAACTTGATTGTCAGTTTTTACCCCCCAAGGCCTGAACGCGCGTAACTTTCTCATCCGAAGTCCGTTTTTTGAGCTTAATAGCTCGTTAGGAAGCTCGTGACGAGTACTACGTGACCTCAACTGTTTTTTTCATAAAGGATACATCTATTTTTTGGATAAGCTATTTTGAGGTTCACCCAGTTTGGGATTAGGAAGCCAGGGGACACACATTAAAATTTGGGCAAAAAGGGAAGGGACTGAAAAGGGTGTATATACTCAAGTGTTTGATCATCTTGTGAATTGGTCTAACATTGGAATTTTCCAGGTCTAGCAAGGGCAATCAAGGGCAAGCAAGCAAGGCAGTGAAGACAGCAGAGCTTGGGAAGCACGGCTTCTTGGGCAACAGGGCATCAGAGCAACAGAAAAGCCGACTCGAGGTTGGAAGATTACTCAACCCCCTCAGTCAATTCTTAGCTTAGGCTAAACGGTAGTTGTGGATTAACGACGATAGGAACGCCTCAAGTTCAAGCTACTTAATTCTTTCAAGTTTAAGACTACAAGTAAAGGTGTGTGTGACGCGAAAACCTAAAGAAAAGAACATAAGTCTGACGGAACGAGAACTCAAAATCATAACGAAAGTCGAATTCCTGACGCATATATTAAGACAAGAATCCAAAGAAGATAAAAAATAATCAAGACAGTAATAACAAAGGACCATTGACGATCTAAGCGTGTAATTGAGTGAGCAAGGAAGGAAATTAATGAACCTTAGATCGGGCAAACATATAGGTAAGTCGGACAGAAGAAGCCTTAGATCTTCAGAGGCTAGTGTAAGAACCACTGCACGATCTTGGGCTCAGCAATTGAATAGCAATTACCCCTACGAGTTGAGCTCAGAATCAAGTGAATCAGAAATGGCATTTAGCACAGACAGACCAGAAGGAGGGTCTCATGTAGCTTACCTAGAAAAACCTGAAGGACCCTATAGAACACAATTAGAGTTTCTCCGAACCAACCGATTAGGTGCTCGCATCTATGAGGATGGTTTGCAAAGGCAAGTGGTGCAACTGCACAACCCTGATCAACCCATTGGATTGGAAAGACCAGTGGTGAAATTTGAGAGAGACGCTTACATAGACAAAGAAGGAACCATGTACATCCTAAGTACGCAGCCAAACGATACTAATGAGTTTGGCACAATCCAATTAGAGACGGAAGCGAAATTTCAAGGAAAAGAACCGTTAGAAGAACCTAGAACACCGAGAGGGAAATCCGTATTAACAAGAGTACTCATCCCAGAGTGGATCCCTCAAGATAACAGGAGCACCGAGTTGTTTGTAAATAAAGAGACAGATGAAACTTTTTGGAGGTACAGAAAGGAAAACCCCGGTGAGATAGGCATCATTACAATCTATGAATTCAAGGACCCAGATACACCTGGAAAGGTCGTATACCTGGATGAGACTTCAGAAAGAGTCTTTGTGGTGCCTGAATGCGCTAAAAACACATACACATGGAGAGGTGAATTGATATTCCCTCCATCTAGAACGAACATGAATGCAAATCAACAAGGGGCAGGAACCTCCTCAGCCCATGGAAATCAAAGAGAAGGAAATCACGAGAGACCGGAAGTAAGCTTCAATCACCCCATAGGGAGAGATAGAACAACCACGAACACCAATAGTGCGGATAGACAAAGAGATCATGGAAGACTAGGTGGTAGAGACGATTTTCCTCTACCTAGACCACGCGAACACGCAAGAGTATTGAGACCCACACAGTTAGTAAAATCAATGAAGAATTATTTTGATGGGACAGGAGATCCCTATGACCATGTTGCGGAATTCAAGCAGGTGTTAAGAGCAGAACAAGTCGAGGACATGTTCACGCAATACAATGCATTTGGACTAACGTTAAAGAATACCGCTTTAACTTGGTTTCAACCACTGCAACAAAGGCAATTTAGAGACATCCATCACTTTTTAGAGTCATTCATCACTGAATTCTCTAAAAGTGGGATTAGACACGACACGTCTTCGTTGATTCATAGCTTTAAACAGACCCCTCAGGAAACAGTTAGACTGGCAGGTCGTAGATTCAGACAATATGTTGAACGATGTCCAATGCAAGAACTACCCTCACAAGCCAAACAAGTATCACTGTTCCTAGATGGCTTGTTGAGCGCTAAACTACGCTCCTATGTGTACCTAAAAGAACCCAGAACGCTAGAGGAGTGTGTAAGAATATGTATAGACATTGAGGACAACCTAGGTGATGAGTTAGAACTCTCAAAGGTCTATAAGGACTCAGATTGTTCTTCTCTAGCATCCACAAAATTGTCTAATTCAATAGAGGACCTAGCAGAAAAAGTGGCCCAAAAACTAGGAGTTTCTAGTAAACAGGTGCCCAAGCTACCAACTAACGTACGTTGTTACGCTTGTGGTGGAAATCATTTGGCAAACGTGTGCCCCAATGCACCTCAAACTCACGTCAACCCTAGTGGCCAATATTGCACAATTGAGAGAAGGTACACGAATCATACGGCTCAGGACTGCCCATACAACAAACAAACTGTAAGACAGAATTACCCACAAACATACCAGCAGCCAGGTAGGTATCAAGGCCCATACAATGTTCAGCCTTATTACTATAGGCCTCCTCAGAACTACCCATACCAGGCTCAACAGAGACCTCAACCCGTCTTAGCTCAGCAGCCACCCCCACCAGCGAATGTCATCCCAGTCAAATACGCGGCTGCAGAAGAGAACCTAAGTAGGGCCTTAGTGCCTTCTTCACCCCTGATCACAGAAAGTGACCCGAACTCAAACAGTTTTGACTCTACTCATGTAACTAGTCCACCCGCTTATTACACGGAGTCACCAGAACATGTGGAGACATATCATTACGATAGTCCACCAATGGAACCTAGTTGGGAGCCAGACTATACTAATGTGATGTACGCAAACCCAAACCCACGGCCTCAATTGAGACAACAGAGACCACAGGGCCCTAGAGGACCATGCTTTAGGTGCCAAGGAGATCATTTCATAAAGGATTGTCCACATCCCCCAATAGCAAGGCAATCACAGTACTATAGCATACAAGGCTTTTGTGCCGATTGTGGCAAAGAGCACATAATCAAAGATTGTCCTAAGAACCCAGTCAACGCTTCGAATGTGACACCGATCAACGTGATAGGTATTGTAAACAACGCAGACGGATCCAACCCTACATACGTGCCTATCCAAGCCATAACCAGAGCCCAGGCGCTCTTACAAAACCGACAACTTAATCAAGAGAAAGTAGCCGGAACTAGTGAAGTTGCAGAATCGAGTAGTAAAAAGACGAAATCTTGGAAAGATTCCAGAGAAAGAATAAAGAGAAAGTGGAGTAAAAAGATAAGTGAGTTGGAAGGAAGTTTAAGGGAATCTAGAGCCAAAATACAAGAATTGGCTTCACAAGAATTAAACCAAGAAATCCTAGCTCAAAAATCAGGATCAGTTTTAGCGGAACCCATACCCAAAGATCTAGACATGATGTTTCGTGCATATCAGGCTAGAATAAAAGAGGGACCTCAAGTCACGGAAATGAGTAAAAACTACCCTCGAGCTGATCTAGAAATAGAAAGAACTAAACTATGCATGAAGATGGTAGAACTAGCACAAGCTCTGTTCGAAGCCTCTAGATATCTTAATTGGAATAACATGGCAAAACCGGAATTACACTTTCAAGGACTAATGGAGAGGCTAGAACACTTGATAGAAAGCAAAGAGAAAAAGGATCAGCCTAGGAACCCTATTGTCCCAGAGACACAGGAAAGGATTGCACCATCCCTGTCTCAAGTACCTAATACAGAAAGTCAAGACAATTTGTCTTCCATACATAGGTACTCACATGAATTTTTGAGAGAGATCCAAGAAGAGAAATGGAGAAAAGAACAAGGAACTCAACCCCCTATTCAAGAAATAGACGACTTGCAGGAACAATTTCCCCAAGACATCCCCTCTAGAGGTGGAACAACTGAGTGAACCCACAGGATTTGAATCTAATTCCTTACAGGAATTACCTCAGTTCACAGGACCTTGGGAAGCAAAGTCTATTAGTATGAGAGCACCCACGATAATAGTGAGGAATGAAGAATCAGTGATCCCTAGGAACACGGAAGTGATCAAGAACACAAAAGTACAATGTAATCTCACTCTGGAGGAATTGTTAAAGGTAAAACCAGAATTGTGGAAGCACGTAGCAAATCAATTCCCTGAGATAGCTACCACACCCTCTCAGATAGGATCACATAAGAAGGTACCAGAGATACCCGTGGAAAAGATTGGAGACGTAAGCGAAGGGGAGGAAGGTAACACATATCTTCCAATAACCCATCAGGGCTACACCACGAAAGCAATCTTAGATTCAGGAGCCGGAGTAGCCATCACTACTACCACTTTATGGAAACGTTGGGGTAAGCCAGCCCTCAGACCCACCAGGATGAAGCTACAAATGGCCGATGGACACATAGAAAAACCATTAGGCTTACTAGAAGGCATATCCCTCACCACTTGTGGTGTGGAATTTGAGCATACATTTGCCATTTGTGACTTTGCGAAAAATCGTGCGTATGAGATGATATTGGGACGACCATTCATGCGTCAGTTGCAAATTGTACAAGATTGGGGAACTAATTCTTTGTACTTGCAACATTTAGGAGTGACTACTAAAGTCGATCTTAAAGACTATTCACATAGAGATGTACCCCCAATACAATGGAATACCATCCATAAGACACCAGTAGAGACGGAATCCGTGCACTCATTAGAATCAGATCCTTCTTGGTTGCATGAGGATACCCATTTATGGATGTGTAAAGTTGCCAAACAAGAGGAAGAACGATTAGAAGCAAGGACCTTAGGTGCAGAACAACATCCACGAACCCTTCAAGATCCAGCATATGCACCTGTAGTATTCCCAGACGAAGAGTTTGAACCCCATGGTTGGGCGGAAATACTAGCAACCATGGATGTAGCCATCAATGAAGAACAATGGACACCCCACTGTGACGAGGATGGCTATGACATTTCAGTTTTCACGATAGAGCCAATCATGGGCGATGCAATTTTAGAAGAGTGTGAACCAGACACTGATGCATTCGAGGATGCAAGCGATTTTGAGTTAGAATCAATTATCATGGACCCACCCTTTGCATCAGAGGAAGAATATTTCTACGAAGTAGAGACTCACACTCAGAGACACGAGGAAATTACGAATGAAGTGAGATTAGCCACGGAAGTGACTACCAAGAGTGAAGGCAAGAAAAGAAAGAAGAAAGAAACCATGTCAGAAAAAGAAGAATCTTTGTTTGAAGTACCCGAGAATTTCAAGAAATATGAAATCGAAGATAGAAGAATCATGGTACGAATGCCTAATAGAAAGGCGAATGATGGACAAGTATATGATAACCGAGAGAAAACCAAGAAAGTAATAGTTGCCATAGAAGGAGAAGAAGAAAAATGCACATACATAGGGCATGATTTGACGAAGGAAGAAGAAGAAGAGTTAGTTGCCCTATTGCGCGAATATAGAGATGTTTTTGCTTGGAGTTACAAAGATTTGAAAGGAGTAGACCCAGATATATGTTCTCATAGAATCCCTATGACTCCAGATGCAAAACCGACAAAACAGAAACCGTACACGTACAATGATAATTACGCTGCGAAGATTAAAGAGGAGATAGATCGCTTGATAGAAGCAGGATTTATTTACGAAATTGAACATACCGAATGGGTATCCCCCATTGTGGTTGTGCCCAAGAAGAATGGAAAACTGCGTGTGTGTATTAACCTTAAAAAAGTTAATGCCGCCACAATTAGAGATAGTTATCCTCTTCCTATCACAGAACACCTATTGGAAAGAGTTGCGGGCAAGGAAGTTTACAGCTTTCTTGATGGATTCTCAGGCTATAATCAAGTAGCCATTGCTCCAGAAGACCAACACAAGACGGCTTTTGCCACAAAATGGGGCATATTTGCATTTCGTGTGATGCCATTTGGCTTAACAAATGCACCCGCTACTTTCCAGCGACTCATGTGCCATGTTTTTAAGGAATTCTTACGCAAGAGCTTGGAAGTTTATGTCGATGACTTATGTGCTCATTCAAATGTAAGACAGACACATATCCCAGAGTTAAGACAAATATTTGACAAATGTCGAGAATATCAGGTTTGTTTGAACCCAGAAAAATGCGTTTTCATGGTCAGACAAGGCAAAATTCTAGGACACATTCTGTCAAAAAATGGAATCTCTACGGATGAGGAAAAAGTGAAGGTAATTGCAGATTTACCTAGACCAACTAATATGAAAGAGGTACAGGCATTTATGGGCCATTGCGGTTATTATAGGAGATTCATACACATGTATGCAATCATAGCCAAGCCTTTGTACTCTCTTTTAACCAACTTTGAGTGGACAACTGAATGTGAAAATTCATTCAATGAACTTAAACGACGCTTGTGCTCAGCACCTATATTGACCACCCCAGATTGGAGTAAGCCATTCCATGTGCATGTGGATGCATCCAATTACGCCATAGGATGTGTGTTAGCACAACCCACGAATGAAGGTAACATAGATCTTCCCATAGCTTACGCGAGCAGACAATTGAACGCAGCCGAAAGAAATTACACCACGACGGAACGAGAAGGATTAGGGATGATCTACGCTGTAAAGAAGTTTAGGCACTACTTGTTGGCCAACAAATTCAAGTTCTTTACAGATCATCAAGCCCTATTATATTTAGTCAACAAACCATGTAACACAGGACGATTGATACGTTGGTTTCTATTACTCATGGAGTATGATTTTGAAGTTGTAGTCAGGAAAGGAAAGACACATCTTAGAGCTGACCACCTTTCAAGATTAACCTCAGGAGAAGCTCCTCAAGGAGTAACGGATGAATTACCAGATGCATACTTGTTTAACCTTGAGATAGCACCGGAATGGGCTAAGCCTATAGTCCCTATTCTCACATACGGACCCAAGAATCCTAAGATAAAGATCAAAGAGGGAGAGATTACCAAGTCTCAGAGATACCAAATAATGGCAGGAAGCATATATAAACAGGATAATCAAAAGATTCTTGCTTGTTGTGTAGATGAATCAGAACATGCGAATTGGTTGCAATTAGCACACAAAGGTGCACTAAAGCAAAACCATTCAAAACATCGAACATTACAGACTCTGCATAGATTAGGAGTATACTGGCCTACGATGGAAGCAGATGTCTACAAGTTGTGGAAGGAATGCAACGTGTGTTGTGAAAGACCACCAGTAGAGCATGCTACATTATATCACGTGTCTCTCACACCAGACTGGAGTGAACCTTTAGTAACATACTTGAGGACGAACACATTCCCTCAAGGCATGACCTTAGCTCGACAACGCAGTCTAGAGCAGGAAGCTCAAGACTATTCACTTATTGGCGATAACTTATACAAAAGAGGACGAGATGGATATTTAAGACAATGTGTTCATGAAAGCGAGTATCTTAGCATACTAGAGACTGCACACCAAGGTGTTGCAGGAGGTCACTTTGGACCAGATAGGATAGTCAAAGCCATTCTCTTTGCAGGATTATGGTGGCCCACTCTTCACATGGATGCTCATACCTATGTAAAGAGATGTGACGTGTGCCAAAGAACTCAGTTTCCTACTCGCAGAGATGAAATGCCATTGAAACCCATGATGGGCGGACGTGCATTTTCTAAGTGGGGTATAGACTTTGTAGGACCCATTAACCCCCCTGCAAAAGGTACACATGCAGAATACATTATTGTTGCGACAGATTATCTAACCAAATGGGTAGAGGCAAAAGCCACAAAAAAGAATGATGCTCACACGACTGCAAAATTCTTATTTGAAAATGTCTTTACAAGATATGGATTGCCTATAGAGTTAGTGAGCGATCGAGGCACTCACTTTCTAAACCAAGTCATTGAATATTTGTTACAGGATTTTATGGTGATTCACAAGAAATCTGCACCATATCATCCTCAGGCCAATGGTCAGGCTGAAAGCACTAACAAGATACTTTGTAACGTACTGACGAAACTCGTGAACAACAAACGTTCAGATTGGGACAAACAGTTACACCACGCTGTTTGGGCATATCGAGTGGCCTACAAGACCGTACTCAATGCAACTCCCTTTCAGATGGTTTTTGGTCAGAATGCAGTGCTTCCTTTGGACTTCTTGATACCGACCCTTAAGGTTGCACAAGAACATCAGTGGACCGGCCATGAATTATCAGCGAGAATAATGGACTTGGAACGATTAGGAGAAACCAGGTTGAAAGCAGCAGCAGGAATATACGCAGCGAAGAAGCGACAAAAAGCATATTTTGATGCACATGTGAAAGATAAAGGCCTAAAAGAAGGAGATTTAGTTCTAGTTTATACGCTGAAACAGCACGCACGGAAGTTAGAAAAGCGAGGTTATGGACCTATGATCATTAACAGACTTTCGACTAGTGGAGCGGTACAGTTAGCCACCTTAGAAGGAGATATAATGCCTAATTACATTAGTGGCTGTAGAGTCAAGCTATATCAGGAACCTCTTACTGAGGATATGCTTAGACGACTCACGTTGGCAAAGAAGCGTAAGGAGGAAGAAAATAGAATACGAGCGGAAGCTCAGGCAGAAGCCATAGAACGCATTAAGCGCATGAAGCTAAGAAGACAAGGACTAGGGAGAGAACATTATAACCATCTGGAAACATCACCCAGATATCCCATGGCCATGTGTCAAGTAAAGTCAACCACTCATCCTAGCATAGTGGACAGGAGACCATTCGTTACAGTTAGGCTAGAGCACGGTAACCATTGCCAAGAACTCAGGGCTTTAATTGACTCAGGAGCTGCGACTAGTGCGATTAGATGGTCCCACTATAAGGATTCAGGAATAGAAATGCGGCCAATTGAGGCATACCTCATAGGCCTAGGAGGTATGGAAACCCCTTGCATGGGTGAGGTGGACCTTCCTATCCTCATAAAGGATGTGACCATGACGGCGAAGGTACTCGTGTGCCATGATGACGACCTGATAGAACCCCTAATCCTTGGCCAAGATTGGCTATACGATCACTCAGTGGACCTAAATCTGAGACAGGGTTCCTTACAGATTGGAACCTTAGAGCAGAAGCGAGTGATACCGCTTGACTTCCCTAACGGCATTCCGCTTGACGGTTGTGACCCTAGACCCAATGAAATGCATGCGACGGAAGACAGGAAGATCTTTGATCAGCTCAATCACGCTACGTCCACCCCAACCCACTCGGGCTTGGCTATGGACACATGTCAATCAGAAGGACGACAGAAGATTTTCCCTGGGACTTCCTGCAAACTAGAAGAGACAGTTACCTACCCACAAGGGCAAATGGACACAATCAGCGGTCAGGTGGGTTGCGTCAGCGGCCAAATGAGCACGACACCCTGCGGTGCTCATCCTTCCAAACTTGTTGCAGACTGGCCTAGATTAAAGTTTAATAAGGCATCACTTCCTAATGGGCAGGTCACGCAAGTGTTGGATCTCCCTTCTTTTCCAAAGCAGAGTGTCCATCCGACCTCTCAACCCCAGCAACAACAGAGTCAACCACGACAAAGGAACCCAGACCGACGACAGTATCAGAGGAAACAACAAGGAAAGCAGTTCAGGCCACCCAAAGGAAGCGGCACCAGACAAATATGGGTGCCTAAAGGGCAAAAAGCATCAAAGATCTCCAACCAAGCAGAAAGCGACAAGAAAAAGGCAGTGCAGAAACAGAATCGATATCCACCATCCCCTCGACCTTCTTCTACAGGTCCGAACATCCGACAAATATGGATCGCCAAGAAGTACCTTACCCATAGACCCACGCCCACGCAGATTTGGGTACCCAAACCATGTATCATAGCTCAACCCATAAGCCATGTAATATATAACCCCCACAACTCGTTTCATCTCCCGACACCACCCTTTGCCCCTCAGCAGAAACCCAATACCCACTCCAAGATCCTTAGGAAATGGATACCGAAGCGTGTCCAACCGTCTTCCCCTAACCCATTGTCTAACTACCCCCCGACTAACATACAACCTTGTACTAAATCACTAACCTTTAAACCTTGTATAAATTCACCCACCATCATCACACATCACTCGTAATCTCATCTCATCAAGAAATGTATGCATGATCTGAAATGTATAGGTGTCTAGAGACCTGCACTAGTGCTGCAAGAAACATTGCATCCATCACATCACAGCACTTGGCTACACGGGTTACGCATCAGTTATGGAAAGGGATTGCGGTCTCACTTTAATGGGATCCTAATTAATTTCCATGCTAATGTGTTAATCTTTTGTAGCAGATCTTTCTCATTAGCGCATCAGTCACCATGCAAACCGACGAAGGAACATCAGGAGCAGGCCCCAATGTAGCGGCTGTGCCCCTCAACGTGCTACGAGCAGAGTCCCACCCGACTGCTCCATCGTCGGAATTCCAAGGGTTTCCAGGGCCCATGCCTATCGATAACCCACCTATGGGCTACACAGAAAAGATACACAGGAACTCTCATTGGTTTCAGGGCCTTGCAGGACCCCTTGCGGACGCGGACTTTATATTTGAATCCTCTCTGACATTTGATGACCGCACGTGGGGAAAATACCAGTTTTTCTCCAGAGAGTTCGAAGCCCTACAAAGCACCCAGGATTTAACTCACGTTTGGGCCAGAGCCGGCTTCACAGAATATTTCAGTGATCCCCTGCCCAAACCAGATTTTTACAGGTGCTATTACTTAATCACCACTTTGCTGGCCTCTGAGAATAAGGACATCCCAGGAACCTTCATTTTGCCCTCGTTAGTGGATGATCCACCTTACAAGAGATTTTACCTCTCCAAGGATTTAATCAGAGCAGCCATCAAGATTCATGGCACCCACACACCCACAGATCGAGAGAGATTAATTCCAGAACCGATGAAACGTGGGGATGTCACGAAGTGGGAGGAGATTTCGGCAATTACACCTGAGCTGTCGAAGCCACTAAGGATATGCATGCAACATTTCGCATTCCCAGCTCAGGACAGATTTACCATGCCCCATAAACGAATCTGGTTCGGATTGTATTTGGCATGCACGGGACCTCAAACTGTTGATCTGGCAAGCTGGATCATAGACCAAATGTATTTGGCACAGCACAGATGGGAACGCAAAAAAGTGCTTAACGGATGTTGTGCACTCACTAGAATTGTGTATATGTGTTTGGCTTATGACTTGCCCATCGAGCGTGCATTAACAGGAGAAGAACTGAAGGCATTCAAAGGAACGACGAAGAAAGCCAGGAAGCCCAGTCGAACACGGGCAGGCAAGCGCATGAGAGGCACCATTCCTTGCCTTCAAGTGCCAGAGTCGCCATCACCACAACCCTCTCCAGAGCGACCACAGACAGAAGCTGCTCCCACAGTACAACCTATTCGCATTAGGTTGTCCAGACCAGTGGTTACGGAGGCCACCACTAGTACCGCTGCACCTCAGGCAACTGCCACCACAGAACCCACCACCACAAAAGCAGAAGCTCCCACAACTATTGGTGCGGAGGCTTTTTCTTTTCCAATACCACATATGGAGGCAGACCCTATAAATACAACATTTGATTTTGAGATGCCTGATGCATTCTCAAACGAATTTCAATTTTCAGAGGCACAAATGTTTTCTCAGGAATATGAACGCCCCAGCTACCCTACCACACCACGAGATCTGCCACAGGGACAAGCTGTGTCGAGTTCTGAAGAAGAAAGAACCGAAACAGACGACGAGGAAGGCGACGATGAAGCCAGCCAGGGCTCACATGACGGACAGACAGATGGCCAAGGCCAACAGACTGACGCACACGGCGACACCAGCACATACGAAGATGAGACTTTCGAAGCCGCAGCGTACACGCTGGCCATAAAGAAATTATATCGTACAATGGAAAAAGTCTGGGCACGGAAGAAGTTAACTGAAGAGGAGAGCCAGGCATTAATTGAACAGGAACTCATCTCCGGAGGATTCGAAGACGCATACATCAGAGGGTTCAGAGAGTTAGTCAAATCAGTAGGCTCCCATGAAGCACTCAGGTTTTTACAAAGAAAGCAACTACCACAGTTTGACCCCCGCCGAGTGCGACTACTTTCAAAACCCGGGGAGTATATTCGCGTACCAACAGGAGCTCAGTCTTCAGCACAAGCCAGGGAGGCACGCCTCGCCCCCGAAAGTTCATTGACCGCAGAACCCATCCTTGTAGATTCCCCACCCCGTACTACCGTTGTACATATCACCCCTATCCTTGAAATAACATCCACCCCTTCTACTCCTCTCTCACCTCACCTTTCACCAACCCATCCTGTATCCCCCGCACACCCACCTGCGGACGTGTCACAGCCGAAGGCCAGATGACCTATGAATTACCTACCCCCGCGTGGATGAAGACAGTTGAAGAACTCGGAACGACACACTCGGCCAGAGTAGAGGCACAGCTACATGCCATGGCCATAATTGAAGAGAAAATTTTACAATCACCATTCTTTGCTCAATTGGCCCCGCGACGATACATCTCTGGGCATGAGCTCCAATATAAACCGTACTTCATGTTAATGGCCGAATACCAGTTAGCCATAGAGAAAGAAACAGGCATGAAACCAACGCATGCCACTCAATTCGAGCCAGAGGACTTGCCACCAAGGGCGCAGAGAGGTGAAATCCTTCAACCAGACTGGCGTAGAGATTTATTGCAAAACTATCCCGAGATGATGAGCACGTGGGTAAAAGCGCCGCTGCACTTAAAATTTAATCCGTGCTGGGGACCAGTCCCACGACGCCGCTCTTGGACTGCCTTCGCCATTAAGGTACAGAATAATAAGCAGTGCCAAGACTGGCTGAACTATCCCTATTTCAGGCCACCAATCGAGTTACCCACAGTAGGCTACATGATGGCGACGATCCGCCACTGGCTCCCTAGGTTAAAGCACATGGATGATATTGCCGCGCACATGACTGTCAAAATCTTTGACATGATGCAGATGATATTTAAAGTCTTCCGACGCATCAAAGCTCCCCATGTAAACACCCCGGGCTTCGAGCATGGCAACTTTGATTTAGTCTATGATATGAGCACAACGCCATCGCTACGGGTGTGTTATGCCTGGCACTGCAGAATCAAATACCTGCCGGCATGCTACAAGCAAACATTCGAAGAAATGTTCACCACCGGCTTTTGGGAGTACCATTCAGAGGTATTTATAAGCAGGCCCACACACTTATTGCAATTATTCGCCTGTGAACGAATGGTGTACTCCACACATTATCAACTCCCACCACCAGACGAGCCACAACCTATCGACTGGGAGAAACTCGAGGCTGATCTAGCCCGAGGCATTCGTATATCAGAGCACACCCTCGCTCAAGACCTCCTACAGAACTACATCCGGCAGACCTCACAACAAGGTTCTGTCAGGGACGACAGAAGCGAGAGGGAGGGGGGTGTTGGAAGCAGCCAGAGGCACAAACGCCACGGAAGCATGTGAAGACGAAGCAGGGAGCCAGTCGGATCAATTTTCCAAACAAATACAATTCTTATTATTTCTTCAAACATTCAACAGTGATTGTTATCACTAATTGTAACATATGTATCATAGAAAACCCCATTTTGTAATCCATAGCTCCATTTTGTGCAAGCCGAGGAGTCCTCGAGCTTGAGGAGCTTAGGTAGAATGCTCGTACCAAATTTCGTTATTTTTAGACATCGTTTACCCTTCCAAATAGCCTCTAGGACCTATTTTTTAACTAGGCCGGCCACTAGATGTGAAACCGGTCAAAACTAGTCTAGAAACTATAAAAAGAGCTAGAGAACTCATTTTTGAGGTTGGTTCATTGTAGCTTGTTTGAGATTAGAGTTATTTTTGAGCTTGTAAGAGTATTCTTGGGTAATAGAGCTAAGTTCCTACCTTCCATTGTGTCTTGCTTGTCTCTTCATTGTGCGTGTGTATGTGTGTGTGCATCTTTGTGCTTCTCACCTTCACTCTCACATCATCTCACGTTCACGATCTTCATATCACTCCTACCTCTCCCACGGATTGACATTAAGGAGGTGAAGCTTCTTAACGTGGTACTTACCATTGTGCTAGAGCAACAAGGCCTCTACACCGAAACAGAGTCTACTAATCTTATGCAGGATGAAGAATGGGCCTTTACTACTATTTGCAGTTTTGACCCATCTTCTCATGAGCAATGCATGTCTGCAGTAGACTCAAATTTTTGGTACTTTGCTAGTGGGGCAGCCAAACATATTACCTCGCAGTAGAGTTTCTTCTCTTCACTCGAGCCTTCCCCTATAGGGAATACTGTTACATGCGTAGACAACTCCTCTTATCCTGTTATGGGAGTTGGTAAGATCATTCTGACTACTAATGATGGTAGTTCTTTCACTTTGTCAGATGCTTTATTGGTATGAGGGATCAAGAAGAATATGTTATCAATTTTGACTTTAGCCAAGATTGGCTTGGTTGTGAAATTTGTTGATGACATGTGTATAGTTCATGATCTATCAAATGGCAACGTGATTATTGCTTCTAGCATTTTATGTTGTGGGTTGCATAAGCTCATAGACTATGAAAGATATGTGAATGATTCAACTTGTGCAGTACATGATTCTCAGGCTATGTGAGATGCAAAGCTTTGGCATGCACGCTTTGGTCATCTGAATTTTGCTAGTTTGGTACACCTACAAAAATCTGAAATGGTATCCTCTTTGCACAAACTTGAGGCACCCGGTAAACATGTATGTGAAGATTGTATGTTGGGCAAGATGCAGTGTTCCTCCTTCCCAAAAGATGGTTCATTTCAGGCTATTCAAAAATTGCAGCTTGTTCATAGTGATGTTTGTGGTCATATGCAAAGACCTTCTTTTGGGAACTATCTTTACTTCATGACTTTCATCGATGATTTTTCCAGGCATGCATGGGCATATCTATTGAAGGCAAAGTCCGAAGTGTTTATGTGCTTGAAACAGTTTTTGGTTTTGGCTGAAAATCTATCATGCTGTAAAATGGACACACGCCATTCTGATCAAGGGGGGGAATATATGTCTTCTAACTTTAATGCATTTTTTGCCGAACGTGGGATAAAACATCAATGTGGAAGAACAGTCATGGAGACGGCGAGGTGTATGGTTAAGAGTCAGGCTTTACCACATAGTTTCTAGCTTGAGGTTGTCATGTGTGCAGCATATGTACTTAACAGGTGTCCCACTAAAGCGCTGCACTCTATCACTCCCTATGAGGCTTGGCATGGCCGCAAGCCATCTCTTACTCATCTGTGTGTTTTTGGTTGTTTGGCATATGCATTAGTGCTGGAACAACATCGCAAAAAATTGGATGGTAAAGTAGTAAAGTGTATTTTTCTTGGATACCGTTTTGAAAGCAAAAGCTATTGTTTTTATCATCCACAGGCTACCGCCAGATTTGCATGCTTTTTCTGACTCTGACTGGGGTGGTTGCTATGATACTCATGTGTCCACTAGTGTCTTTTGCTTCATGCTTGGTAGTTCATGTATATCTTGGTTGAGCAAGAAGCAGCCTACTATGGCCACTTCTAGTTGTGAGGCTGAGTATAGGGTAGCTTTCATAGCGATTGTTGAGTATGTGTGGCTCGAACACCTTATGGGTGATTTGGGTGTTGGTCAGTCTTCTACCACCACCATCTTCACTGACAGTCCAAGTGCATTGGCAATTGTGAGGAACCCTGTGTTCCATGCTTGCACTAAGCACATTGAGGTGCATTATCATTATGTCAGGGAGATGTTCTCTGATGGAGAGATCAGCTTGGCATATGTGCCCACGCAGGAGAACATTGCAAACCTTTTCACAAAGGCTCTGCCTAGGGAGAAGTTTGAAGCTTTTTGCCAAGCTTTGGGCTTACCTCCTTTTGTGGATTGATTCCACATAGCTTGGCACTTCCTTATACATGAGTGCCAGCTCCTTGTTCACCGCATCACTCCCAAGGAGGATTTTTTTATATATTTAGGTAGTGATGTGTGCAAACACTCTAGGACTATCGGGGCACTTTTTTTCCTCTTTAGGAGGTTTTTTCCCCCCGGCTTGTATATACGCCTATCGCCCTAATGGGATACTTATCTTTGTACATTCTAGTGGTAATACCTTTAGTATTGTGTGTTGTGCTCCAAGCTTCTTCTTCTTCCTTGTGTTGTTCGCGTGCTTTTGCAGACGTCTAACTCCAACATTAGTGCCATTTTACTACATATATTGAGCACATACACACTATGTATGCTTTTGTGCATACCGCTTATGTACGTCCATGTGGTTATTGATATAGCGGTTACGTTTTTTGCATAAAGCCTTTTATGTTTGATAAAGAGGGTCATGATAGTTTTTCTTAAATGGGAGACACCCAGATGTTGGGGTCTCGTTGGTGATCAGGTGGAAGACTTACCCAACCTCACCATAGGAGATGTATGATAGTTGTTCAAAGGTGCTTGATAAGCCTAGTTGGCTTCTTTTGGGTAACTAATTATATGCAATAGAGTCAATGATTCACTATGCCAGTAAACATGTCAGTACTTGTAGGTTAATGAGATTTTGACACTCTTTATATGCTCGTTTGTAGAGGATACTCTAGCAATTTTTTTGAGAATTTTTGGTTTTGTCAATTATGTAGTAGTCAATTTACTCCTTGAACAATTATTGGTGTGAGCACATGTAATAGCTTGGTCGCTACAGCTCATTAATTCATGTTTCTAGGAAGACTAGTGAATTTTTTCCTACAATCTGACACCTAGTCATCCTTTTTTGAGATTTCATGGTGTTTGGAATCTTCTAGCTCCATTATCGTTCTATTTAGTTCTTTATCATCATGGCATCAGAGGTCTCAAGCACTTCTAGTGGATTAGGGTCTAGTGCTAGTGTTCTGAGGAGGAGCTATAACTTGCAAGGCAAACACCATTGTGACATCCAAAAATTTGGCACGAACTTTGCTATATGGAAGAATCAAATTAAAGGTGTGTTGATTGAGAGGAGGAAATGGAATCTAGTAAATTGAATCTTAAAGAAGCCTAGTGACAATGGATGAAGATGATTGGGATGAGTTGGATGAAATGGCTAGGTCTACCATTCGATTGCACCTGGCAGATAAAGTTTACTTTACAGTGTTGGATTGCGAAAGTATAGAGGAGCTTTGGAAGAAGTTATGCAATACATATGAAAAAGAAATGGCATCAAATAAAGTGTATCTAATGAGAAAACTATATGACCTTCATATGAAGGTCATATAACTGACTTTGATGACTGTGTTGCTCATCTAAATGACTCTGATGCTATATCCACCTAGTTATAAGCTCAAAAAATGGACATGGATAATGAAATGAAAGTTTTCTTGTTGTTATACACCTTGCCATCATCATGGGATACATTTTGCACTACTACTAGCAATAGTGCACCTGGTGGTAAATTGGTCTATGATGACATATGTGGAGCACTCTTGAGTGAGGAGATTCCTAGAAAATCTATGGTTGGCACTTAGAGTGGAGATGCATATAATGTTCGTGATTCTTAACAAGGAAAGAATCAACAATGTGGTAGAAGCAAGAACAAGGAAAAGAATGGTCAACAAAATAATAGTAGAAGTAAATCAAGGAAGAGGGATATTGAATGCCATTATTTTCATAAGAAAGGACACATAAAGAAAGACTATTATGCATTAAAGAATGTTAAAGGTAAAGGGAAAATGTTGATGGACATGTTAAATAGCTACCTACACCATCTACTTTGACTGTGAAGATTGAAGAAATATATGCTATTTTTGATGATGCTAATGTGTTGATAATTGATAGTTTTGTGCCTACTAAGGCTCTTATGGTATTTTCTCTTTCCCACACATTGCTGCTAGATTTTGGGGCTTCTTTCCATGTGACACCACATAGAGAGTGGTTCTCTACTTATGCAGCAAAGTCTCTGGGTACTATGAGACTTGGTGATTCTTATCAGTGTGACGTTGTCAGGATTGGATATGTGATTGTGCAGTCCACTTGCAACAAAGTTTCCACAATACCAGCTTATGAATGAATGTGTACTCACCTCCCAGCCATATGCCTCTATATATAGCTACTTGAATCAATGAGGACCATAAATGTAACTAAAGTCCACAAGTGCATGTGCAATCTCCTCCACTCATTTGATACCTTCCACTAGAGTCTGCTAGTGGTTGGAGTGATCTTGTCCACTACCTTCCACTAGAGTCCACTAGTGGTGGTTGTACTCGCCACTTGAGTTAAGTCTCTCTAGACTCAAGTTAACTCATGTTAACTTGAGTTAAAAGGCTCTAGAGCTTCTTGGGCAAAAGCCTCTCCCCATGCTCCCAAGACCTCCTCCTCCACAACTATGAGACTTAACCACTAGGCTAATTGGATTACTTGAATATGAGAGCACATGAACTTATGCTTGAGTCTATTCTTGAGATTTTTGGTCCTACACATGAGTGACCAAACGGTGTTCGATTTCAGATATGTCTGAAGCGGCCAGACCCTTAGACCATAGACCTACTTTATTACACTTTCCCTTGGGAAAAATTTTCTTCCTCTAAAATAAATCTATATATAGTATTCATAGGAAACCCTCAAGCCTCATGTTCTAATACCAGAAGAACATGAGCATTCATTTGATCGGTTATCGACTTAGATCTTGAAAGTAGAAAACTTTATTTATCATTGACCAAATTAAAACTGGAAAGTTGGAAAACGTTGTTGGATTGTAGAAACCTTTTCCCATGTTGAATTTTCTTCAGTTCCATCCTTCCATTTTACTAAGCACTCTTCGTACAAATGGCTTCTTGTACATTTATCTTGGGTGCAGAGTATCCTTTCAGGTTGATGAGGAACTGTTTCACTTATGGGAAGTGGAAGAATAACCTGTTGTCCAATCAGATTATCTAAATCTATTAGACTCTTCCTAACATGGAACACTAGATGAATCCAACTATCTTCTAGAAATTGTAATTCATGAGCCCATAAACCAACTTTCTTGGTTATTCAAAAAGGACTGCAATATCTATGCGACAACTTGGCACATTGACCAATCTTGAACTTTTTTGACCTTTCAAGAACACGAAGATAAATTTGATCGCCAACCTGAAAAGTAATATCTCTTCGCTTAGGATCGGCATAAGCTTTTGCACGATCTTGAGCTTTCTTTAAGTTTTCTTTAGTTGTCTTTAACTTGAAGTTCATATCTTGAAGGAATTCTGGAGTTGCTTGGACTCGTTCATTTTGAAGTCCTACTTGAAGGGTTTTGGTGTGCAGAGCAAGAGGAGCAAGGAGGAGATGGAAGGAGAGAGAAGAGAGGAGAGATGTGCACATATGCGTGGGAGCCTCAAAACCCACATAATGATCTCTCTTGAGGCAATGTTTTATATATGATGTATATATATGAATATAGGGGTAAGGTCACATGATCCTTACATCCCCAACAATCTCCCACTTAAGGGTCAATGTGACCGTAAGTGATAACACATAACAAGAATGATGTAGGACTATACAATGTATAGAGAGAGTTCGGATCTCAAACCATACAGGTCAGCCTACACCAATTGCCTCGAACAAGGTGTATCCATGCACCTCAAACTGCTCTAGTATCATTGACAAGATTCGAGCTCACAGATGACTGATGCAAGAAATGATGAAGTTCCTGCAAAGCTTCCACTCGCTCTATGCCTGTGTCAATCATCAAACAACTGACAACTCCAAGTGCAAATGCTCCAATAGCAACTGTAATGTCTGGTCTCAAGCATAACAACTCATACATCAGACTCCCGAATGTTGAAGAAACATGTGCTATCTTGGCTAACCTAAGTATATCACCCATGCCTGTATCCAAGGCATCCAAAGCACTATCATCAAGACCAACATGTCTTGACATATCTGTGTCAACATCTAGCATGAGCGAATCCAAAAATGACTGCATAATCGCTGACTCATCAACATCTAAATTAGTCATCCTCTCAACCAATGATATGTCTAGCTGTGCACCCAGAGAGCTAGCATGCTCTGGCATACACTGTGTATCATAAGAGCTATCCTGCTCTACCACACCAAGTGTATCATCATGCTCCACATGAGCTAACTGCACAACATCAACACCAAGATCAAACTGATGATCAAACTGATGATCAAACTCTAACTAAGTATCATCAGAATGCTCTACATGAGCATCATGAGCATCCAAAACATGCTCTATATGTGCATCCATCTGAACATCTGAATCTTGCCATACATGTGCATCATGAATGTCAATAGACCTATGTGTAAGTAGACGAAATGAGACATGATGAGTCTCACACTGCACATAAGGTTGAACTCCCACTGAGATGAGACTATCTCTCACATGAAGTACTTGCAATGGATACATGTGCCCAACCCTGGCACCTCTGGCAAGCATAAGCTATCCCAACTGCAACTGAAAATGATGCGCATATCTCCTGCACCCTTAATGTCATATGTCATACCATCAAGCAAGTGCACACATCCACAACTCTCATCTGAGAATCGATAAAACCACTCATGATGTGGAGTAACATGAAAAGTGGCTAATACATGAAGCAACCAAGCCATATGTGTGCTATCCAATGAACAAGAAGAATCCTGAGATGAACCATAGGAGAAAGTGATATCACCATCACTAGCATAATCAACTACCATAGACTCTCATATAACCACTACATGATCTACATCACATGCATATCTCTGATGTCCTTATCGCATCCGCCTAAAGCAACATCATCGAATATGGCCCTCACGACCACAATGCCAACATTGAAATCATCGATGTGATCTGTGTCTCACATGAGTCAATGGACTCGCATACATATCATGTAGTCTCTGCCATAATGCACTACTCGTCTCCTCATACATAACAGACTCATATATAGAATCCACAAGCTATAACCAGATAGTGGAGCTGGCCAATGCATCCATATCCATCCATACATGGTTGGGCATGTCACGAGGCCTCTGTGCATCTCTATGCACATCTATGTGTAACCCTGCACGAACCAATGTATGCCATATTTGATATTTCCATCTCAGAAAGTCAGTGCCATCAAACCGAGAAGACACCATGTTGGCAATCCAAGAGACTAGCAATGTAACAAGATACTAGAAACAATACTCTATCACCAATAGGATGACATGTTCATATCCATATGCATAACTCACATCACATATGTCTCACTGGAGAAGAAAACCATGTGAACCACCTGTCACATAACCATGCATCTAGCATGCACATAAAACCATGAGCATAAGCCTGCTCACCAAGTCTCCAAACTAACAAAGTAGATGTGAAAAAATCTTGAAAAAATTTTGACAGAGTATCCCCTATAAATTGAGCAATCAAACAAGATAAACAATATCAAAAGAACAATGAGTAATCTATCACCACCTATCACTGATCCAATCAAGGTTAATGGCAAATACATATGCCCATAAACTGATGGCAATATATGCCAATACAATGGTGATACACCTCCCTCTCAAGAATAAATCTTGCAAGATGGTCCAACCTGTCATGAACAATGTGTGACCAAGTCCAAGTGAATAGAGATAATCAATGATCCAAAGCTATCACACAAGCTTCAAGATCCACTAGAGCTCTCTTCTAGCATAAAAGCTATCGAAATTTTGGCAGCATCTCCTCTGTAAAATGGACTCTGAACCAAATAAACCATGTGGGAATCACCATCCACATATGTCAAAAATCATGCTGGCAAATATATATCAATCAATGACCAAATGCTAATAACGGTGACAAATGAATGTGTAACTGAGGCTCCAATCTGGATCATGTACCTGCAAAGAAAACAAAGATACAAGTACCAACCAAGATCCATAATCAACTCTCGTAGAATTATGTGCAACTAGTAACTAAATCCATAACCAAGTGGCATAAGCAAGATATAGATCACAATGCCACTATACATCCATGATCGAACTCATGATGACATAAACCTAAAAAAAGAGTATACCACAATGTCATTTTACATGCCAAACACGTGACAAGATCATGCTCTACTCTCATATGGAGGAGCTACCATAGTGATCATACATGTACAATGCCTTGAAGCTATGAAAATAAGAGCTTGCACACCAAAAATATCTCTCAAAGAAGTTCCAAACCAAAATGAAACTCCAAAAGCAACTAGGGTTGTTTTGGTGAAAATGTTGCTCTGTGTTTTGCTATTTCAGAGGTGATAACCTCTGAATCTGAACTTTTTCTCTTCAACAAACTTCAAGAACTTTTTCTTCGCTACATAACGACATAAATAACACCTCAATTAGAGGTGCATAGCTCAAGATATGCACAAAACAAACACCAACTTTCAATTTCACTTTCACCTGCAACACTGCTGCTCTATATTTTGCAGTTTCGGCAACCTTGCACTCAAAATTTGAATATTTCTTCTTCTAAAAATTTGTAGAGTCTATTCAAGCTACAGATACCAAGTTGAATAATCTCATTCTGATCTGTAAAAATCAACTTATAGCCAAAATACTGACGTGTTGTCCAAGTGATTGTAGATTTGTCTTCTACATTAATCTATGTTTTCTGAATTTTTGGCAGTCTAAAATTCCGAACCAAGTTCTACACCCTTTGTCAAATTGTAGCCCTTTGTGTTAGCTACACAGAGAATTTTAAAACGCATCAATCCGAGCTTCCTAGCTCGAATTATGGTTGAAATACTAAACTATTGTTGAGAGATGTCAACCTACACTTTCACCTCTTGTGACCTAAGCTTCCATTGAAGCTTCTTGCACACAAGCCTTCAAGAGGAGCAAGGAGGAGATGGTGGGAGAGAGAAGAGATGAGAGACGCGCACATATGAGTGGGAGACCTGAAACCCACTTAATGATCTCTCTTGAGGCAATGCTCTATATATGATGTATATATATGAATATAGGGGTAAGGTCACATGATCCTTACATCCCCAACATTACTACATATGGAGACCCTTGGTTGGAACCCATACATCAACATGAATGGACTTAATTCAATTGATGAATTCTTAGCATTATTATAGCCAAATTCAACTAAAGGAAGATAGTCTTCCCAATTAGTCTATTTGGAAGTAACATAAGCTCTGAGTATGTCTTCCAAAATTTGGTTGACTTTCTTGGTCTGTCCATCTGTCTGGGGATTTTCAGCCATACTTAAACTTATTTTACTTTCAAGTCTACTAAAGACTACTCGCTAAAAATGACTCATAAATTGAGCATCCCGATCAGAAACTGTCTACTGGAAGACCATAGAGTCTATAAAGCTGATTTACAAATATCTTTGCAAGTTCTGGAGTCTTATATGTATTCTTGACTGGAATAAACTGAGTAAGTTTAGTCAATCGATCAACTACAACCCAGACTGAATCGAAGCCTTTCTGAGTGTGGGGTAACCCTAAAATGAAATCCATCGAGATACTTTCCCATTTACCTTTGGGAATCTCCAAAGGATGCAGCAATCCTCCAACTTTAAGTCGATCAAACTTATTGACTTGACATTTATGGCACTTGGATACATATTTTTGCACATCTCAATGTAAACTAGGCAAATAAAAATGTTGTTTAAGTAATTCATAGGTTCGGTTAATACCAAGATGTCCAGCACTTAGAGCATCATGATATTCAAAAAGTACTTCATTTCGTATGTCCGGAAGACTTGGGACACAAACCTTACCTTTATAAAGCAAATATTCATCTTGGAGAGAATAGTATTTAAACTTTCCCTCTAAAGTACTTGCTTCATTTGTTTGATCTTGTTCAGCTGCCTTCCATGCTTGATTGTAGCTTGGATCTTCTTTATAGCTTCATTCAAATTTGAAATAAATTCACTTTGAATTTGTACAAAATTCAGGTTGTCTAACATAGGCATCCGACTTAAGCTATCTGCAACAACATTGAACTTTCCTTTCCTATACCTTAGTTCATAATTGAACTCTTGTAACTGCTCGGCCCATCTAGCTTTTCTACCTCTCAAATCCAATTGATTTGCAAACCACTTGATGCTCTCTTGATCAAAGACTATGGTTGACTTGATGCTCTCTTTGATCCATAGAGGAAATGGCACCATTTCTTCAAAGGATCTATTATAGCGAACATCTCTCGCAAAAGCTATTGGTTGACCTTCTTGGCTTAGTACTACTCCTACTACAAATGAACTTGTATCTGTTTCTAATTGGAAAGGTTTATTCGGATCTATAATTTGTAGAATCGGGGTCAAAGCTAAAGCAAGTTTAAGATCTTGAAAACTTCTTGCTTGTTCCTCTTTCCAAGTAATCTTCTTATGCTTCTCTTTGAGCTGATTTGTCAAAGGTACTGCTATCTTGGCATACTCAACCACAAACTTCTGATAATATTCTGCTAATCCAAGAAAACTTTGTAGTTCTCGAACTATCTTGGGCTCAAGCCATTCAAGAATCACTTGGACCTTATCTGGGTCTACTTTGATTCCTTTCGAGGAAATAATATGGCCTAAATACTTTACTTCTTGGGTAAAGAAGTGACATTTTAACTCTTTACCGTAAAGTTGGTTATCACAAAGAAGTTTAAAAACTTTTTTCAAATGTTTTAGATGACTTTCATGATCTATACTATAGAGCAATATATCATCTACGAAATCTACTACAAACTTTTCTAAGTATGGTTGCAAGACTTGATTCATCAAGCTCATAAATATTGCAAGTGCATTTGTTAACCCGAACTGCATTACCAAAAACTCATAATGACCATGATTAGTTCAAAAGGTTGTCTTAGGAATATCATTGTCTTTATCTCTGATCTGATGATATCCTTAGCATAGGTAAATCTTTGAAAAGATTTTAGCTCCCTTTAAGCTATCGAAGAGATCTTCAACCAATGGCATGGGATACTTATTCTTTATTGTCACATTGTTCAATGCCCTATAGTCCATGCACAACCTCATAGAACCATCTTTCTTTTTTACAAGAAGGATGGGTGTGGCCCAAGAGGGTGGGCTTGGCCTAATTAACCCTTTATCCAGGTATTCCTTAATTTGTTTCTCAACTTCCTGATTCTGGACATAGGGAAGTTAGTAGAGGTTTTGGGATTTGGGCTTGGTTCCAGGAAGCAGATCTATTCTATGATCAATGCTTCCACGAGAGGGTGACAAGTCGTGGGGGAGTTCCTTAGGGAACACATCTTTAAATTCCTTCATTAATTCATTGAATTTAACATACACTTCATGAGGAATAAATGACGAGACATAAGAAACTTGTTTTGTATTATCAGAATCAATTACATCACTACTAAGGACCAAAAAAGCTTGGGTCCTAGCTTCACTGGTTAAAAGTTTCTTTAATTTTGTGTGTGAAATCAAATGGGTGCTCGGAACATTGTGTTCACCCTTGATCTTATACAACACTCCATCACGCTAGAATTCCAAAGTGTTTGTATAATAGCATTGGGACAATGAAGTTCCAAAACTCCAAAGCCACTCTCTCCCTAGAACCAAATCTACATGATCCATGTTCATAATTTGGAAGTCCAGTATTTCTTTATAATCTTGGATTTCCAGTTCCAAATTTGAAATCATGATATCCCAAACATGAGTATCTTGATCGTGCATCATAGAGACAATATATCGATGAGGAGATGGACTATGAGGAAGAGCCAATTTTTTCACAAGTGCATAATTTATAAAATTATCCATGGCCGAATCGTCCACCATAATCTGGATGGTGTGCCCTTTGACTGACCCATGCAACTTTACCAAATCATGTGGATCAAATTCTTGAGGTTGCCACATGTGTTTGGAAACTTGGAACTTATGGGTACTATCAAAGTGCATGATCTGAACCTTCTTTGCACTTGAATTTTCATCCAAATTCAAAGTTTGGATCACATGAATCTTTTGTTTCCCCTTATCTTTGTCAGTCAAAGGGGCCTTATTATCTCTTCCAATTGGACAGGTCCTGCTATGATGTCTTGCCTTGAGGCATTTAAAACACAAATTTTCCTTTTGTGCTCTAACAAGATTTTCTTGAGAAAGCACATGTCTAAAAATACGAGGTTTTTTACACATGCGTTCAGATGATCTTGGCCCTTTGCCCTTGTGTTTAGTGGTATTTCTTTGGAAATGACCACTTTCCTACAGGACATCAATACAAGAATTGTCCTCATGGATTTGTGCTACCTTAATCATTTCATCAAGCGATTTAGGCGCATGTCTCTTCACCTCATTACGAATTCGTTGGTTAAGTCCTGGGACAAAACCATGAAGACGATGGAAGTCATCAAGGTTTTTTAGTTTCAGAATAACGTCTCAATATTCTGAAATGTAAATTGATAATAGCCTTCCTTTTTGTTGAATTCGGTCCCATGCCTCCCAGTTACGCTCCTCCTCATTCTCGGGGAGAAACTCTTTATTAAAGAGACGGGTGAACTCAACCCAAGTTGAAGGCTTTTTTTATGAGTCTTAGAAAGACTCATCCACCACCTATAAGCCTTAGGGCCTAGCGAGAAACTGCCTCTACCACTCACACATGCTCGGGGGTGTTCTTGAGTTGGTAAACATCATGCCACTTCTCTAATAATTTCAAAACAGCATCCTTATTCCTATCCTTATCTTTGCCCGAGAAGTAAGAAGGACGCATATCTTTTCCCAAGGAAAGATCTACTCGACGGCTTTGAGCTACTACTTTCCCCAAAGTATTAGCAAAAAGTGGAGTGGTAGGAGTCATCAAACTAAGATGACTCAAGCTACCAGATAGGGAAATAAGTCTGCTTGGGAAATGGATGTATTCGAATCCTTCTCCAGCAAAACAAACATCGGTGAAGTTGTAATCATATATGTATGGCTACCCAAAGTAACCCTACTTACATCCAAAGATTGAGGAAGTTCCGCAACTTCTACTAGGACATTGGACAAACATCCAAGGTCATGCTTTACTCTCAAGAGCCTACCTTCAAAATCATTCCTCTCGTTTAAGGTGGTGTTAATATCCCCTCACAACACAGTACCCTCAACATCTAAATTTAATGTCATCGTAACTACGTTCGATGCATCAATCACATGACTAGGGGTTGAAATCATTCGTGTAGATATATGCAATGCATGTGATACTACTGGTAGACTAGTCATGAATGAAGATGCTGCTAAAATGGGAACTAAAATATACATCAAAATGCTGGTACTAATCGTCAATGTGACGTGGCTCGAAGTCCCCTCCATCGCACACAATCCGTTAACAAACTTACTTAGATTCCCTAACGTAAGTGGTGTGTGTGATAAAATCAAAGGTATGATGCACAAAATTCATAAGAAAACTTCCCTGATTGATTTCTGCTTTGAAGTGAAGTTAATTCTAGCAGAGAGCACTAGAATAAAGACATAGCAAAAACCTCCAGATCTTCACATCTTCACTTTGGCTTACTTTGTTCTTCTCAAGATCAAGTAAGGAAGAAAAATTAGGTTCTGATTTGGGTTCAGTTGAAGATAGCAGAAATCTCAAGAGAATGCAAAGATCTCAAGGAATTTCGGGTTAAAGATAGCTTCTGAAGTCAGGTTGTACAAAGAATTAAGCTAAATTAGCACACATTTAATACTTTAGAAGCTTTGAATACCGAAAACAAGTTGTTATAGTTGTAGAATGCTTCGGACGTATTGTAGAGGATTCAATTTGAATCTTGCCTGGACATTTGTGAAAGAATCACCCTTTTTCTACTTCTTCTTGATGTACTTTTGCAATGTTGACGAGGTTGTATGTGCTTCTGCAAAGATGAAAATCATCAAGCCACCTTGCTCTCTTGGATAAGTGAGAGCCTACTCTTCATGCAGATCGCGTGTTCGAGTCTCCCAAAGCCAACATCTGAGGGTAGACCTTTTTCTTGTGATGTATGGGCTTCTATAGTGTGCGAAGAAAGCTTCTTTACGTTCTTATGCAGAATAGAAGTCACGCAATGGACTTGCATTCTTGGATAAGAGATAACCTCTTCAGCCAAAAGGGCCCAAGCTAGAATCCCCTGCATGATCACATTAAGGTCAATCCTTTTGCAACCTCCATATTGGAGTATGCCTCCAAGAGGATGTCGAAAATGATCTCTGCCAAGATGGATGCCACTCACGAAAAATTCGTATAAGGAAGATAAAGGAAAACTCATAACTTGGCTCTAATACCAATGCAATAGAGTTTCCACAATACTAGCTTACGAATGAATGTGTACTCACCTCCTAACCGTATGCCTCTATATATAGCTACTTGAATCAAGGAAGACCACAAATGTAACTAAAGTCCACAAGTGCATGTGCAATCTCCTCCACTCCTTTGATACCTTCCACTAAAGTCTGCTAGTGGTTGAAGTGATCTTTTCCACTGGTTTAGTACCTTCCACTAGTGGTGGTTGTACTCGCCACTCGAGTTAAGTCTCTCTAGACTCAAGTTAACGTAAGTTAACTCATGTTAACTTGAGATAGAAGGCTCTAGAGTTTCTTGGGCAAAAGTCTCTCCCCATGCTCACATGGGGGTTGAACCCAAGACCTCCTCCTTCATAACCATGAGACTTAACCACTAGGCTAAGTGGATTACTTGAATATGAGATCACATGAACTTGTGCTTGAGTCTATTCTTGAGATCTTTGGTCCTACACATGAGTGACCAAACGGTGTCCGATTTCAGATCTGTCTGAAGCGATTGGACCCTTAGACCATAGAGTTACTTTATTACATCATTGATGGTTCAAAATTTACTATGAATAATGTATCCCATGTATCTCGGTTATCCTACACTTTGATGTCAGTTGGTCAACTTGATGGCCTTGGTTACAATGTGATCTTCTATGCTTAGTCCTTTTGCATATCAAAAGGCAATATGGTTATTGCAAAAGGAAGAAAAGTTGACTCACGTTATCCTTTATTTGTATCATAGAAAGGATACTTGTTAGCTGTTATTGAATAGCCTATGGCTTGTATTTGGCATGGTCATTTGGGCCATATATCACGTAGTGGAATGGATAATCTTTCTTGTTTTGGCTACTTACCTATGTTATCTTTCTATGATTTTCATTTTTTGAGACTTGTCGATATGGAAAGCAAAATAGAAATGTGCACAAGATGGACATTGACTCTTCAATTCAGCCTTTAGATCTTGTTCATACAGATGTGTGTGGTTATATGCCCACAATGTCATTAGGTGGTATATCATATCAAAGCAAAGGATGAGGTATTCTCTACTTTCAAGAAATGACTTGCTTCAGTTGAGACAAAAAAAGGAACTAAGCTTAAGGTTTTACGTTTAGATAATGGGGGTGAGTATATCTCACATGAATTCAGTCTTTCATAGATGATGCTACTAGAAAAGTCTAGGTGTATCCTATCAAAGCAAAGGATGAGGTATTCCCTACTTCCAAGAAATGGCTTGCTTTAGTTGAGACAAAAAAAGGCACTAAGCTTAAGGTTTTATGTTCACATAACGGGGGTGAGTATACCAAACATGAATTTAGTCTTTTCTATCAGCCTAAAGAAATCTGGAGAGTTTATAGCTCCTTTTACCCCAGTACAAAATGGTGTAGCTGAAAGGATGAATAGAACTATTCAGGATAGAGTAGTTTCTATGTTGCATCATGCAAATCTTTCATAAGGCTTTTGGGTAGAAGCAATATTAACTACAGTTCATGTGATTAACCTTTCACCTAGTACTACCAAACATTTGAAAGTGGCATAAGAGTTATGTATAGCGAAGCCGCCATATTATGACCATCTTTGAGTTTCTGGGTGTTAAGCATATTGTCATATACCCAAGAACCTTAGACAAAAGTTGGGTCATAAGTCAAAGAAATGCATTTTTCTTGGATATGGTCCACAAGGCCAATTTGGATATCGCTTATGGGATCTTGAAACATGGTCAGTGATCAAAAGTAGGATGTCATTTTCAATGAGTCTAAGATGCATAAACAACCCATTAAGGAGGTTGTTAATGAGAAGTGTGGTGTTTAAGGGTACTAGTCCTCCAGTTATCATGCATAAAAATGTTGCACATAGGGATGTTCAAGAGAATCTCCAATCAGATGAGTCTGCAAATGATCTAGTTCAGCAACCATTGAGATGCTCTACATGTAACAATCCACCTGATAGATATGTTTCAGGTTTGGATTTTGTTATGCTAACAGATGTTGGTAAGCCTTCTTGCTACAAAGAGGCTATGAAGATAAAGGATCATGTCAAGTGGGAGTGTGTCATGAAGAGTGAGTTGGATTCTATTTACAAGAATGGTACTTGGGATTTAGTACCTTTGCCAAAGGTCAAGAAATCTTTACCATGTAAATAGGTATATAAACTGAAACTCACATCAGATAGTGCTTCTCCAAAGTATAAAGCACGACTTGTTGCAAAGGGTTTTAAGCAAAAAACATGGTGTTGATTTTGATGAAATCTTCTCTCCAATGGTCAAGGTGATTACCCTTTGAATGTTGCTTCGATTCATTGTAATGGAGGACTTAGAGCTAATCCAAATGGATATGAAAACTTCTTTCTTGCATGGAGATCTTACATATGAGATCTAGATGAAACAACTAGAGGGTTATGTAGTTCCTGGTAAAGAAATTATAGCATGTAAGCTGAAGAAGAGAGCTTATATGGACTTAAACAGTCCCGTAGACAATGGCACCAAAAGTTTGATTTTTTTAGAAGTCTCAAGGCTATTCTCAAAGCAATGAATATTATTGTCTCTACACAAATAGATGCTCAGATGACATCTTGATATGCTTGATATTTTATGTTGATGATATATTGATTGTTGGGAATTCCTCTTATGACTTGTCATTTCTCAAAAAGAAGTTGAGTCAGACATTGATATAAAGGGTTCGGGGGATGCCAAACATATTCTTGGCATGCGCATTACTAAAGATTCATATACTTGTCTCAAAGTGAGTACATATCCAAAGTACTTCATAGGTTCCATATGTAGGGTGGAAAGGCATTGAGTACACCTTTACCCACATATGTGAAATTGAGCAACGATGATTGGCCCAAATCAGATGAGGAAAAGGAGTTCATCACCAAACTTCATTATCAATCTGTTGTTGGTAGCCTGATGTATGTTATGGTAGCTACAAGACCAGTCATTGCATTTGTAGCAGGAGTTGTGAGTAGATATATGTCAAAACCTCGCAAGAAGCATTGGGAATTGGTCAAGATGATTTTGAGATCTAAGGGAAAGTTTTTATGGTTAGGTAGAGAGAAAGCATCCCTTATTGGTTACATAGATTCTGATTATATTGGCTGTGTAGACAATTGTAAGTCAACATCAGGGTACATTTTTCATTTTGTTGGAGGTGTTATCTCTTGGAAATCTCATCTTCAAGAATGTACAATTGTTTCCACTATAGAAGCAAAGAAGCAGTGTGGCTTTCCATCTCACTTGTGATATGGGTCTATCTCAGCATGTACCTCATTTACTCAACGATAGTCAGAGTGCCATTGCATAAGAATCCGGTCTATCATGCAAAAACCAAGCACATTGAGGTGAGGTATCACTTCATTAGAGACTGCTTAGCCATTGAGCGCATTATTCTTGAGAAGGTTCATACTCAAGATAATGTTGTAGATGCTTTGCTTAAGCTCTATCACACGATAGCTTTCAACATTGTTGTCACTTGATGGGGGTTATTAGATTCATGACCTTACACACTTACTTGTATACTATGTAACATGCCCATCGGGTGGGAGATATAGTTTTTTATACTTACACTCAGGTATTCTTTATCATTATTTATTTTTCTCCCATGGTCACTTTGGCCATATTGGCCTTTAGTGGGAGATTGTTACCATTAGTGTCCATGTGAAAGGCCAAATGGCCGCCGAACAGTTTTGTATATGTTCCTTAATGAAACATATAGTGGTTTGGTCAACCACATACTATAACTTCGACTGCATTTGTGTCAGGTAAGAAATCTACGTTTGTGGTCTCTGTATTGTGTGGTTTTTGTGTATTTTGTAGTCTCATTGCATAGTACTATGTGTGATGTCTGGAGCTCGATTTTCTACCACGAGGATATCATCGTGTATCTCTCAAGAAGGAGAGTCCAATGTGGTTCGTCACCATCAAAATATTTCACAAACTATCAACAATAGGATTGAATCGATTCGAACACCTACACAATATGGAGCATCTTTCCAAAACATGTTTACTTTGGATGACAAGAGATTAGCTGGGTTAAAGACACATAATTTGCATAACTTTTTGAGGCACATTCTACCTCTTTTTATCAATGAATGTGCAACAAAAGGATTACGGGACATGATCTATCATCTTGGATCACTTATAAGGTAATTATTATACTTTTATGTTTAATATATAAGACTATTTGATATCTTCTCTTTATGAATGAATTTCTTTATAATTTAATTTAAGATTGATAATAGGTGTATTACATCAAAAGAGATTGACAAAGACTAGATCCCACAAAAGAAAGTTGAAGGCAGGGAGCTACTGTCTTATGGAGAAAGATCTTCCAGCATCATTTTTTGATATTCAAGTTCATTTATTGATCCACCTTCTGAATGTAATCGATATTGATGGAGTTGTAAACACCCGATGGATGTTTTGGGTCAAACAATTTATGGGCATATTAAAATGTTATGTGCGACAAAGAGTGAAACTAGAAGTATCTATGACAAAGGGATGGATGCTTTAGGAGTGCATGTACTATGTTAGTGAATACCTTGAAAGAGTTCATGAAAAAGCTCCATGTGCATGACTAACAAGTCTTCTTCAAAATTGACAGATGAGGTATTA